>JAOVYX010021362.1:0-15850 GCA_035668315.1 Drosera spatulata
ATAATCATATAATATGAATCAAATAAAATCAAATCATGCAAATATAATAAAGTACCTTCGTTTGTCTTTTGATCTCAACTGGTTGGAGATTTGGTGCTGATAACGTGTTATAACAGAAACGTTTACGCCGGATTAACTTCTTCGAAAGATAATTGTCGGAATTAACAAAATAGTAAAATATTTTAGAGAGAGATTAGAGGGAGAAAGAGGGATTTTCTTCTCTTGAAAATGTGTACGTAACACCTTACAAATGAGCTCTATGGTAATTAATTAACACCTAATTTTTTCACCTAATCAAGATGATTAGGTCTAATTAATAATTAATATTTAATTAGTTAAATCCATTTAATTACCTCAAAAATAAATGAAATCTAAAAAAATATTTAGATTTAGATATAAATACATCATTATCAAAAAAACAATTTTAATTATCTAATTATAATAATAAATTAGTTATTGCGTTAAAAATTTGGTCTCTATCTTCGTATTATCCCCCAAAATCAGATCTGTTTCCCTCATTTCTGCCCCGGCACTACATACACACACCGCCCCGAAACACCCTCGACCACCCACCTATCTCCATCGTCGACTACACTTTCTCACCACTATCATCGTCTCTCCTCTCCATCTGACCACCAATCCGACCGTCACCCGTCTTCGTATCTCCCTCTCATCAAAATAGCCCCAGCACCTTTAGTAGCAGCAGCCAACAATCGAGCGCCGCCATGTCGTCGTCCGCAGCCAACACCGAGAAGCAACAACCGGTCGGAACCCAACCCGTCATCGACCCAGTGTAAATCCCTAAATCACTAAAAGTGAATTTCTAAAGTTATCTCAACTTATCTTTAATTATTCTTTTGAATTAGCTTTTGATATAAAAATATTATACATTGGTTACTGGTTGATGCATTGTCGGAGGTTGGTTTGACGATTGGGTTTTTTGGTAAGGATCGAGAGTGTGTCTCGTTCCAGGGTTGCTTGAAATTTGTGGAATGGAAGAAGATTGTGATTTTATTGCGATTGGATTGATGATTGAGTCGAATGATCGTTGAAAAGCGTTTGGATGATTGGGTTTCATTCGAAGGAATTGGGAGTGTGTCTCGATCAAGGGATGCCTAACATTGACTATTAATATAGGATGATTAATCTGATTGATCGTTGAAAGGGGTTCCATGATTGATTTGATTGATGCCCAATTTAATTTTGTATGTGAATGTTGGGATAATTTTTCATGATTGAAAGAGATTTTATGATCTAAAAAAAATATATATGATTTTATTTATATTGGTTCTAGATAGAATTTGTTGAGCTTAAAACTAAAATTTTTAGCTACTTTGTTTAACTTTAGTGAATGTCTAGAGGCTTAGTTATAGATCTACAAAATTATGTTACTAAATCTTTGAGTGTCCTATTTGTGATTAATGTATTTGATATGGATTATGTTTCATGAACAGAAAAATGGGATCGGATTTTACATGCTTTTATGGTAGATCATGTATGTATAAACGACATGTGGATTGGATTTTTGTCGTCGTTGTTTTGTTTGGGATTTGAATATGTTATTTGTAGGATGTAGGATGTATATATGTTCGGATGTTGGATATTGGATTGTATGTTATGGACTGATGTTTTTAATATTGGATTGTTGTTTTCAAACCCAAAACTTGTAATTTGGGCATTTGGAACATTGTTGGATGTTTATAAATAGTAGCTGAAGCAATTTTCAATAATGTTTTTCTTTAAAAAATCAGGTTAGCGAGCAAAGCTGTATTGTGGTCAGTAATTAGCGACTGAGCTGGTTGCTAAACTTTTCAGTTCAGGAATAAGGTTTAGCGGTTGAACCAATCGCTAATTAGCGCTCACAATATGGCTTCGGTCGCTAATCTCATTCAAACAAGGTTAGCGACCAACCTTTTCCCAGTCGTTATTTAGCGACCCACCTTTTCCTAGTCGTTATTTAGCGACTACGCGGTTGCTATGTTGCGACTACGTGGTTGCTAAACTGATTAGCAACTAAGGTTTTAGCATCCATAAAATTCAATCGCAATGCAGTTGCTAATAGTCTTTGACGATCGATTAGCGACTGGAATTGATGGTTGCTAATGAGCTCCATTTTTGCAGTGGATGATTTTGCACCGTCTTTTCTTCGTCCTTGAGGAAACTTTCTTGATCATGTTGGAACTCTACATTAGTAAGATAATGTTCACTTGTCTTCACATCGGTATCAAATATGTAAATCTGCATAACGATCTAATGATAAAAAAATTGCCAAGTGATCTTTCAAGATACAAAAAGGACAAGATGAGAAGTAATGCCAAGTATTATTCTTGGGAATATCCAATTTTGATTGAATCTTGTATAGATAGAGTAATTAGGCGATGTGTGCCTGATCATGAGGTCAAATCTATTATTCAACACTGTTATACATATGAAGCTGGAGGACATTTTGGAGCTAAACGAACAACTCACAAAATACTTGAATGTGGCTTTTATTGGCACACCTTGCATAAGGATGCTTATGATTTTATAAAGAGTTGTGAAGTATGTCAGAGGATAAACAATATCACAAAAAGGGATGAGCTGGCTCAAAGGTATATTCTAGCATGCGAATTATTTGACATATGCGAAATAGATTTTATGGGTCCATTTTTCCCTTCAAATGGATACAATTATATTCTTCTGGCTGTTAACTATGCCTCAAAATGAGCAGAGGTCATACCAACCAGAATTGATGATGTCAAAGTGGTGGTCGAATTTGTGAAAAATAATATTTTAAACAGATTTGGCGTATCTAGAGTTATCATTACCTTGCAACAGGCTTTTTAAAACCCTTGTGAAGAAGTATCATGTGCAACACAAAGTTTCAACGACATATCATCAACAAACAAGGGGTCAAGCCAAGATTTCCAATAGAGAAATCAAAACTATTCTTAAGATGATAGTCAATCCCAAGAGAAAAAAACTGGTGTGAAAAGCTGAACGACACTCTTTAGGCTTATCCATTCCATACAAAACGTCAATAAGGATGTCGCGCGCCCTTTAGAAATATGTCATTTGCCTGTTGAAATCGTGTATGGTATAGGGATATGAGGCAAATGAATATGAATTATCACGAAAGTGCGAAAAAGAGGCAACTCCAATTTTCTTAATTATATGAGTTTTGAAATGATGCTTATGAAAATATAACGGTTTACAAAGAAAATTCTAATTAGTTTCATGGTGCTAATAGTTAAAGGGAAGTACTTCAATGTGGGCGATAAGGTACTCCTTTATAACTCACGTTTGAAGTTGTTTCCTGACAAGCTCAGATCAAGATAGGATGGACCATTCATTGTGAGAAAAATCTATGACTATGGAGCTGTGGAGATTGAAAGTCCAAGTACGGAGAAAATTTTCAAGGTCAATGGACATCGGCTCAAGTTATTCTATGAACCATGAAATTCTCTATGGATGGATGAAATCCCTATGGAAGTGGTTAAGGAAGTTACGGAGTAACAATAAGCTTTATCGTTTTCGAACCAACGACGTTAAACAAGTGCCCATTTTGAGAGGCAACCCAAGCCAATTTGTGGTCTTCATTTCAAGTTTTTGATTTTCATGTTTCTTATTGTTCAATCAAGTCTAAAAACTTCTTTAAACGTGATTTGCTCCTAAAAACACTTTGAACATATGCCAAATGATGTTTAGAAAGTGTTGAAATTGAGTTTGAAGCATAACGGTTTGATTTTAGACGAAAAAAACTCAGAAAAATGATTTCCTGAGCTGCCATGACCATACCTCAACCTTGTTATTGCCGTGATAGTCGTGCTCAGCAACTCTAGAAGCTGTTTTAATTTGGTCACGACCGTGATAGGGTCAGTCACGGTCGTGACGAGTGGTATAGAAACTCTATTTTGATTCTTGATATGGTCACGGGTAACGAACCCTTGTCACGACATGACAAGGGTAAAATCTGGTTGTAAACAACCTTGATCGTATTTTTCATCCACAATATCTTCAAATTCGATTTTACTCTCATATAAAATTTTCAAACTCGATCCCAATCATTAAAAATCTCCCCCATATATCTTCCACAACATCAACTCCTATAGATTACTCTTCCAATCATCCAAAAACACATCAAAACACATTGAATCACAAAATCAATGTCGAAACCCTTAAGTCTCAAATTTTTGTTTCTCAACTGATTGGGGCTATATAACCTTCTACATTCATCTACTTGGCGAGAGGAGCGTGTTCCAAACCTTGGTTTTAAGAGATTTAGTCTTGAAATTAAGTTTTTACGACTTGTTGTTTCGGCTAAAATGAGGTTTTTGAGCAAGTTCGTCCGAGGCTTAATTTTAATCAAAGATGGAGATTAGGAATCGTAAATCGAGTGCAATGAAGACCAATAAGGGTCAAGCATCTTCTTCACGAACCAAGGGTAATGATCTCACTCCTTTTAAACCTAGGAGGGAGTATTATACTTCTCCGTTCCAAAAAGGTTGAAATGTTGCGCAGTAATTATATTATTCATTATGCATTTTGATGCGTTATTTTTTGATATTGAATGATATATTTTTTAAAATTTTATTGGGACAAGATTATAATTGGTAAAATTAAACTATTTTTGATGTTTACGATTATATTGAAAAAAATATTGTTTGATTGTTTTATGAACGATTCGTAACTTAATAAACTTTTTTACCTACATATACATGTGATACAATTAATTTGAGACGGAGGAGTATCACTTCAATAATTGGAGCCAAACTATAATCAGCACCATGACTCACGACGTGCCGTTTGCATGGCTAGAAGGGACACTTGCCGTTCTCAAAGTAAACCCAAAAAAGCAAACTTCCTTATTAGGCGCCAATTCAACTCTAATCAATACTAACCATACACTTAAATTAATCAATTAGTTTTAAACTAATCAATTCAATTCAAATCATGTGATCTCATCTCTGAGTTGCCTTCAAAGCAGGGAACAGTGGCGTAGCATTTCGTCAACCCCCCACGCCTCTCCAAAGTCCCCCAAATTTTTTCTAGGTTTCGATTTTCGCCCTCATTGAAGCTCCTGATTCCTCGTGTTTCATTTAATCTGAAGTGATTTTCTTAGATTTGTTCTTTGATGGGACTTGAATTTATGTAGCTAAGTTTGAATTTGATTTTTTTTTTCTTGTTTTTTTTTAGGTTATTTTTTGGGTTTATTGGTGGATGAGATGAATGGTTGAACATGATCAGATTGAGTGTAGTAAAATTGATATTGGAAATGGAAACATGGTGTGCTTTTGTGCTGCTTTGTTGACTATCTGCGATTCTCGAGCTGTTTGATATCACCGTTCAAAATACTAGAAACGAAGTAGTGAATGTTAGTTGCACGTGTTTTGATTTTGTGGCGGGCGAAATGGAAACAAAAAATTAGAAATGGAAGTGATGATGATTTTGGAGATGAATTGATTCTGTTGTACATTGACTTGTGTTTATGGGCTGTGTAAGCTGACATCAATGGAGATGGGGCAGTGTTTTTTTTTTTTTTTTCTTTTTTTTTTTGGGGGGGTGTTGATTTTTTGTGTTTTTGTTTTTGTTTTGAAGTATGATTTGCTGTTGAAGATCTTTCGGTGTTGAGCTTGTATGGAAAAAGGGGAAGACAAAAGATGATGAGAGTGGGGAGGTGCCGAAGGAATTTATATTTTACATGTGATCTCTTACATCAGTCCTCCTTGTTCTTTGTATTCTTGTTCAATATTTTGCGTATACATTTGACGTTTCCTGGATAGCGTATGGTAAAGTTGAGCTTATCGGCTATATAATCAAAAGTTTCGGTTTCAAGTTTGGTCTCTTTAGTCTTTCCTCTGCAGATTCTGTTTCTAGATGCGATGTTGGGTTTTTTGTCAGGGATGGGGATGAGGAAGGTGAACATGAAACGGTTCCATTCTTCATGTTTCTGTCTCATGGTTTCTGCTGTTACCTTTTTGGAGTATCAGATGAGGTGGATAAATAGTTCCTACCATGTTTTGTGACGTTTGGAGGTTTTTAGGCGTTAGCCTTTGATATTGCTTTTAGACTGCTTTTTCTCATTTGATCAACAACTCCCTTCCATTTAACCTTTCTCAACTGGTAACTATACTATATTAACAGAAGTCATATAAGTAGACCTTCTCATCTGCTCCCTGGTTGTTGAATCAAGTTTTCTTCATTCATGACAGGGCATTTATGTGCACAAGTATGGATTGTCTTTCCTAATTTTCTTTCACATCTTGTTCAGGACGCTTTCCAAGTGCGGTCTTTTTACTGAGGGAAACTGGATTTCTTGAGCAGAGGATTTAATAATTCTGCGAAATGGGCTGTGTCGCTTCAACGGCGAAAGAACCTGGTGGAAGTCGGAGGCTGCCAAGCAATATAGGGGAAATTTCTGTGTTTGTACCCGGACTGTGGATTCCCAAACCTGTAGGCTTCTCTGAGTCACTTGGTGATCAGTTGTCAAAAGATTTAGTAGAACGCCTGACAGCACTTCGAACTAGGATTGTTGTCATGGTTGGTCAAGAAGCACCATCTTTTGCCAGATCAAGGAAGAAATCTGCCACACAACATGGTTAGCTGATCTCAAAGTTGCCAAATGTGATTCCTTGGTTGGTTTACCACTTGGTTGTATATTGAAAATTGGAATTATGATTTGTTTCAATTTCTTTTGTATAGGAGGTTCAACTTTGGCTGACCTTCAACAAGCTCTTGAAGAGTATTTGCCAGTTCTTCTAGGCTTAGTTAAAGATGGTAAACATTGCCTTGCTTATTAGCTCATAATTACTGTTGAATCTTATACAAAAAAGTGTCAGACATCTGTCTTTGCATTTCAGGCAATCCGTTGCAGCAAATGGTACAGTTTGTTTGGATGAATCAAGAGGATGATTTAGAAGTGAGCATAGTCTTCTCTTATTCTTTTTTTAATTCTCCAGATATAGTTTTAGTATAGTTTGCGGTAATTCATTTGTCATCTTCCAGGAGACATGCATGTTCAGTGCTTGGTATGAGGTGTTGTCGATCATACACTTGATGGCCTTATTGTCATTATCTAAAGCCAACCTTCTGCTCTTTCCTAAAATGCACCAGCCAAAAGTTTCAGATGGTAAATTCCGTATGCTTGGAATGGATACCTGGAATTATCTTTTCATGGTGTGAATATTTTTTCACTCTATTTTACAGAAAGTAGACGAGCTTCTGTTGATGTTTTCCTGAAGGCTACAGGGTACCTCGACTTTGCTGTCCAACATGTAATCCCCCAGCTGTCTCCTGAAAACAGGTTTGGTACCTAAGGAATTTCCATTTATATTTCTACTGTTGCATGTATTTGACATTCTGATGTTAGTATGCTTATTCATGTTCCTAATTGTAGAAGGAATTTACCAGTAGACCTCGCTGCAGGAGTTCTTCGAGCTCTTTGCTTGCAGGCTCTGGGCCAGGTACATGCCTGATTTTCACGCTTTCTCCAAATTCTTGTCAGGGTATTTTCTTGCTAGGTTAGGATCTTTATATTTGATTCAGAATATTTTCTTGAGTAGCCTAACTTTCATATCATCTATATTTTTTTCCATTTTGGCCATTCCATATCCTTATGTTCCAAATAAATACAGTACCTGGTTTGCATATAAATGATCCTTGGAAGATCTTCACTTTCAAAAAATAAAAAGACTATCCTAAATGTTTGTCCCTTTTTCGCTGCTCTTAGTATTAATATTCATTATTCTGAATCCTGGCTCCTCTCATTGATTTAGATTGTTGATGTTCAACTTGGATTGGCAATTGATACTACCAAAGCCACACTCGCAGTGAAGAGGAGGCTTGCATGCGAGATGGTGAAATATTGGCAACAGGTGGAGTACTAGCTCCCATTGAGTTTTATGAAACACTTACTTTGTTGCTTAGGTCTTAGTTTGTGATCAACACGGAGCATAGCTTTGATCTCACCGTGCCTTTAGACTTCCTCCTGCAGGAAGTAGTCCGGCTGTGATTCTGTCATTTGTTACTGTTTCTTAAGTTGGTTTACTTGCATCTCAATGCAGGCTCTAGATAACATATCAAATCTTCATATGGGCAATGGTTGGGGCGAGAAGCACCAGCTTTTCATCAAGTGGAGATATCTTGAAGCAAAGGTATTGTCACTAATCACTATTGTGCATTTATGTTGATTACTGAAATCGATGCCATTTATGTATGCCTTTTTTTTTCGGAATGATCTTGGCTTTTATTTTTTCCTTGGTGAGATGACATCTAATTTGGTATATACATTGCATCCATGTTTCGCCATGTTATGAAATTTTTCTCTGGAAAAATATTTATGGTATTCCAATATCAATAGGTTTTAAGCATATGAACTATATCCATGATTCTTTTCGACATATATGTCCCTTTTTCTTTCTGTTCATGATCGTTTTTTTATGTTCAGGCTGCGGCATATTATTACCATGGTTTAATTCTCGACAAAACAAGCACCGAGCAAAACCATAAGATGGCTGCAGCTGCATTGCAGGCAGCAGGTGAGTATCTCGAGCAAAGCAAGAAGGCATCAGAGGCTTTCCATGCTACTCGTCCGCTATCAAAGTAAGCTTTTCAGCTTGTGTGAAATGTGAATAACTCTTATTCATGACAATGTTCTTTCTCTATAGCATCTTTAAATTTGTGCAGGAACCCACCTGCATGGGGGACAATGAAGTATCTCTATGAGAAAATTCCGAAAGATATTTTCAGCAAAGTACAAGTCAACCGGGACTTGCGCTCTCATGAATCGTGAGTGTCTTTGAATTTTAAAGTTCATTTTTCAAGTGTCTGCTTGGCAGTAGCTTTGGACCTCTTGAAGATGTGGCTGTTTGCGGGGGAAGTTTTTAAGCCATGGTTGTGCCTGTTACCCTTTTTTAGGCGGTCAGGATTATATATTGACCTCTGCTACATTCACAGGATAACAGAGAGTGCTCCCACACTTCCTGATTTCGACTTGGCGTTGAAGCCTGATGAGTATCACCTCCCCGCTGCTGACCCCTGTTGGAATAAGGAGAACTTGAAGAGCACGCAACAAACTTTCGATAGGCTGACAGAGGTTGAGGACCAATACCGACTACAAATACGTACAATGAGCATCTCGTGAGAATCGAGAAGCCCCTCGACGAACTCAATCGCTTCATTTGATTATTTGTATCATAGGAAAGGTTAGTCTTCCTCTTCTGAAACAATGATCTTCCCTCTACACTGTTCAAGAGGGAATCAGGAGCGTCTTGTACAGTTTTGTAAATGACCGGTAATAGTGCGACTGGACTTGCTCAGCGACGATGTAGAATAATGTTATATTGAGATGTCTGTAAGCGTCTTGCAATCATATCCTGGGTCAAACCAACCCGAGAACACAGAGATCATATTGCGGATATGCCTAATGTTATTGAACAATTCATTTCATTTGTTATACTGTCACACCCTCTTATTTGGAAAATGAGGATGTTCTATTAATGACCCAATGAGACACCAAAAAACAGAAAAGATTACAGAGCTAGACTAGAATAAGAGTTAAACATGCAAATGATGACTAAGAAAAACCTCAGGCGCCTCAGGGGAACAACAAGGTTGTTGAATCTTGATTTAGATAACAAGTTTCCTAATTCGTCATGTTTGTCCTCGTCATTTTCTTCTGTCTCATGATACTACAGTTAGATTCTTCCATCGAAATATGACTAATACATTAGCTCCGCCTTTCTAATTATAGGCGTCGAGCAACTTGGCATCAATCGCAACCATCAAACCTTACCGAAGCTCGTCACGATCATTAAGATCCTCCCATTTATATATAATCGCGTTCAAGAACACAAAACTGCAATAACAGAACACAAATTCTCCTTAGTTCAACTAATAACTAATGGTGTTTTTCAGAGATTCATGGCGCTCCATCTCAATCCCGATCATTGTCATCATTCTCCTTGCCTTTGTGGCCCCAAGTAGCTTCGCCAAGGCATCGGCCGGTCCTCTAATGCAAGTCAATGCCATAGATCTTTGTTGGAGGGGAAACCCGAATTGGAGCAACCAAAGGCAGCAGCTTGCCATGTGCTCGGTTGGTTTCGCAGGAAAGATGAAGAACAATATAGGCAATGACGTCTCGTACTATGTTGTTACGGACCCTAGTGATGATGCCATTGATCCAAAGCCTGGGACGCTAAGATATGGTGTCACCCGATTGAGCGGAAAGATATGGATCACGTTCAAGCGTGACATGAACATCAAGCTTGAGAAACCGCTTCTTGTAGGAAGCTTCACCACCATTGATGGCCGAGGCGCTAGTATTCACATTGCAAGAGGTGGATGTTTCATGCTTGACAGGGTACGTAATTTCTCGTGATGACGATCCTCATCTATTCATGCATTATAGGATACAATTTTTGATTTATATGTTTCTTGTGACTATGAAACTCCAGGTGACGAATGTGATCATCCACGGACTTCGTTTCCATCACTGCCGACCCCAAACAACAGGAGATGTGATGGGTCCAGGGTCCAAGCTGATGCGCCTAGGTGCCACGGATGGCGATGCCATTAGGGTTGTTGCATCGACTAAGGTTTGGATTGATCACAACACGCTATACAAATGCGAGGACGGCCTCATTGATGTCACTCTTGGCTCTACCAACATCACCATCTCCAACAACTGGTTCCGAGATCATGACAAGGTCATGCTTTTAGGCCATGCTGATGATTTTCATGACGACAAGAATATGAAGGTCACGGTCATTTTTAACCATTTTGGACCGAACTGCAACCAGCGGATGCCTAGGTAATTATATGTACAACCTATAATTTCTTGCTAGACTTGCCTATGAGTTTAGTACTCAGGGCACATGCAGTTTCTTTATAGAGCCTTTGCTCGAATTACGTAAATGATGTGAAATTTGATCACATTACAGGGTTCGCTGGGGATACGCTCATGTTGTCAACAATCTGTACCAAGGGTGGGAGCATTATGCCATTGGAGGAAGCATGAACCCAAGTATAAAGAGCGAAGCTAACCTATTCGTTGCGCCGACTGGTGGGAAGAAGGAGGTAGATTATCATGAACCCTACTTCAATTGTTCTGCTAATAGAGGCTGGAAAGTGTGCTTCGAATCAGCCACCCCAAAACCCAAGTAATTTGAATGTCGAGCGATCTTCTAGGTGTCTATCATACAGTTTTTCATAACTTTATTTTTCTCTTCAGTATAGATTTTCAAACAAATGAATTTTGAAATACTGTCCATTCACGTCCTATATACTTACATATTCGAACCATTTGCAGATCACGTTGAGATTGGACTACATCGTCGATGAAATGGAGAAGAAATCATGGAACTTCCAATCAGTGAGGGACTATTTTGAAAACGGAGCGTTATTCAGATCAAGTGAAGGCCAAGCTGTCATGAAACCCGGTTACACCAAGGAGCAAGAGTTCGAAGTTGCTGATGCTCGAGCTCTAAGATCCTTAATAAGATCAGCCGGGGCCCTGCGTTGCCACGAGGGAGTGAGCTGCTGGATGAGCTGATGTTTCTTGTATCATATAGTATCAAAGTTTGTATGAGTTCTCAAGGGGACATAGAGAACCAACAGGTTCAGTTGGGTTGTTGTTTTATGGAGAACATTGATTTGTAGATAAATTAACCATACTGGACTGAGAAATTACTTCATACGTAAGTACTATCCTATGTGCACTCACTACCTAGTTGGACGACGCACACCTTGAACCAATTCATGCTTAATCTGACATGCAGAATTGGAGGTTAAGCTATCAAATTTGTCTAATAGTATGTACTACAGAATCATAGTGACTCTTAAAAAAATAAAAACTATGAATAAGTAAATTAAAAAAATCATAGTGACTTATATTTTCCAACTGTTATATCTTGGTATGACAACCTTGTTCATGCATATTGTTAAGGGCCTAAGTACTTCTAATTAATATTCTCTGTCCCAAATTAATCGTATCGTTTGACCACGTATGTGAAAAAGGTTTTCCAGCTATGAATCGTCCATAGGACGACCAAACAATGTTTTTTTAAAATTTATTGTAAAACATCAAAGATAGTTCAATTTACATACTATTATCCTGGATCAACAAAATTTTTGAAATATATCATTCAATATCAAAAAACAACACATCATATTTAGAGCAAGACCAATGAGGATTACTATTTTGGTCCAGCTAAAGTTATATTTGACTTATGAATAATGTCAAATTGTTAAAGTTTGTCAACGTTGCTCCAATGGAATTGTTCTATATTTTGACATGACCGTCTAAAAAAGGGTCAAGAAAATGCCACATCTTTTTAATGGTTTGTCTTTTTTTTAATTTTTGTGTTTGTCCCATATTTGTGGAATTGTTATAATATAGTTTTAGATATTTTTGTTGTCAAATTTAACATTGTATATAACAAAGTCATAATATGACAATAAAAAAATATGCATTGGAATGTATATTTGATGAAGAATTGTTATATTATAGATTTGACTAATTAAATATCTTAAATTTATTTTAAATATTATAATTATTATATATTTTTATAATTTTTATGAAAGGAAGAGACTAATCGTTTGTCGAAAAGTGTTATTCCTACAGCATACTTTCGTCGACTTAAAATCTGATCCGACTTTGTTAGCTCAATCTGATTGACTTATAATTCCATGTAAAAAACACACCTCAATATTCTTCCCCTTGATCAAACACAACCCCTCTCTTCAGTCTCACACCTACGTTTCCCTCACCTGATCTCCTCACGCACCAATTCGACCGCTGTGTCGATCCTCAATTCGATCATCTCCTAACCCTAATTGCTCCGATCACGATCACTCGATCTCATTCAAATTCACCATTGTTTTCCCCTCCCAATCCTCGAGCCGCTTCCCCTTCACACGCGATCTGCAATCCCAATCATCTGATTTCACACGATTGATTGAGAAAAAACAAATTAGGGTTTAGTTGAATAAAAAAGTTTCTGATCTGTTGGTTTAACGATATGATTGTGAGATTGGTGCCATCGAAGCTGAAGTCTTGTTGCTAAATATGTTATCCAGGGTCGTGCTGTTTTGATGGATTGAGCAGTTTTGTGCTGTTGGGTTAGTTAGTTCGTGTGATTGGTCGAAGGTGATTCGATTCGGTTTCGGGACGCATGGAATCACCTGGTGAGCTTGAGCATCTTGTAGCACCCTTTTTCCTGCAGCTGGATTGTATGTGTGTGTGCTTAGGATTTGTAGATTGGTTTTGTTTTGTATGTTTCGACATTTTTATTTGTGAGCTATGTTCTTTTCGAGATATATGCGTTTTCTTTAATCTCTGAACTGAAAACTCAACTTACGTGGTGCCAATGATGGTTGTCTAGAGCGCTCTCTTGTTACTCTTGTATAGAAAACATGCATAGAGTCTTACATCTCAAGCACAAAAGGCGGTATTCGTATGAAACTGTGGTGCTTAATTTCATGGGTGGCCTCATAAAGAAAAGGGTTCTTAGAGAAATATTGCGTTTTCCACTGTTAACTTCATACCTTAGAATAGTGATGATCATAACTCATAAGGAGACGAGACAAATATTTGCAGTTACTGCCTGAGACAAAGCTGCGTTAATTATCCTAAATTTTCCGCCTGTTGAAAGAGAATGCTTTCATGTTTCTATAATCAAGACATTCAAATTCTCTCTTTGAGAACCTCCCTTTAGTGCTCTATGCCTCTCAGATGGAGCTAGTTGTGGATAATTTTTTCCACTGCTTCAAGTCAAGGTTTAACCTTTTTTAGATGGATTCTAGACCCAGTTCATGATTGTCTATTAGGGGCCATTTATGCTGCTACGTGCCCCCTTCATTTCTTGATGTATATCCTTTTTCAGTATTGTTCTTCTTGCCTCGTGAAATCTTTTGTTTCAGTCGTTGATTCAAGGGATGCTTCTGTTGTGGTTGTTACATTGGATTCTGGGGAGGTACATATTGTTGTCAGTTTGTCATCTAAAAGTGATACCCAAGTGATCTATGTCGATCCTACTACTGGAGTGTTGCGCTACAAAGGAAGGCTAGGTGAAGATGTGTTTAACTCTGAACGTGAAGCTTTGGATTTCATCACAAATGGCTCAAGGTTGATGTGGAAGAGCATTACTTATGCCAAGGCAATCTTAGGTTATGCTGCCCTTGGAAGTTTTGGGTTGCTTCTCGTTGCAACAAAGCTGTCGAGGAGCATTCCTGATCTGCCAGGTGGAGGTTCCATCTATACGGTGCTTGAGAGTCAATGGATCAAAATATCACTTCATAGTCCTCAACCACAAGGCAAAGGAGAAGTCAAAAACATACAAGAACTAACAGAACTTGATATTGATGGGAAGCATTACTTTTGTGAGCATAGGGATATTACAAGGCCGTTTCCAAGCAAGGATCCCCTGGACAAACCCGATGATGAATTTGTTTGGAATGGATGGCTCTCAGTTCCATTCAAGTACATAGGACTACCTCAGCATTGTGTCATTCTTCTACAGGTTTTGCTCTTGGCATCCTCATAATGATTCTTATTGCAACTATAGTTTAGTGTACTTTTTGGTATGTCGGAGCCTGGCATTATAGTGTGTCATCGTCTCATTGATATGGTTGTACAGAAACTGATTACAATGTGGTTTGGGACTTTGGTAAATATTGACCATGATCCATGTGTTTATGTCCAGGCTACCCTGTGGCCCGTACCTTGTAGAGGAAGATGTATAAAGCATTAGCTCTCAAAACAGAAGACATCTTTAATATAGGAGCCGGATTCAGGGCCCAAACTAATCCACTGGAAATTGAGGACCTTTTTTAGTAACTCTGTAGAAATGAGGCAATAATTGTCATTTGTTGAAGAGTTATATGCTTTCGCTAATGTGATGATATATCATAGGGTTTTGCAGAATGTAGAAGCTTCGGAAGCTTAGGCCAGAAAGAAGGGATCATTGCATTGATTGCCCGTCGTAGCAGATTGCATCCTGGTACTCGATATTTGGCAAGAGGAATCAATTCATGTTTTAGCACGGGTAAGTCACTGACTTCTTCACTGGAATAAATTCATAGCTCATATCATCACATCATTCATTGCTTGTTTTTCCCACTTCTTTTGTTTGCTCTCAATTCTGTGCTCTATTAGTGAAACGTATCTTCCAAATGTAATTTTAAATTTGATTGCCTAAGGCTTTCTTTCCAAACAGGAAATGAAGTTGAGTGTGAACAGGTTGTGTGGGTTCCTCAAAAGACTGGCCAAAGTGTCCCTTTTAGCACATACATCTGGCGGAGAGGCACTATTCCCATATGGTGGGGTGCAGAACTGAAGATTACTGCTGCAGAGGCAGAAATATATGTTGCAGAGCATGAACCTTACAGGGGCAGCGCACAGTATTATAAAAGATTGAGTAAGAGATACGATACCCGGAAGTTTGGTCTATTATCGACTGGTGGTAATCAGAAGGGGAACTCTTTGGTTCCCATATATTGCATCAACTTGCTTAAGTACGGGGAGGGGAAATCAGAATCGGTTCTAGTTCAGCATTTTGAGGAATCTTTAAATGATGTCTGTTCATCTGGTCAGCTTCCCGATACTAAGATTGTTTTAATAAATTATGACTGGCATGGTACAGTGAAATTAAGGGGTGAGCAGCTGACAATTGAAGGACTGTGGAGACTTCTTAAAGCACCAACAATATCCATTGGTACTAGTGAAGGGGATTATTTGCCTTCACGCCAGCGGCTCTCTGATTGTAGAGGGGAAGTCTTCTATACTGACGAGTATGTAGGAGCATTTTGCTTAAGAACACGGCAAAATGGAGTATTGCGTTTCAATTGTGCGGACTCATTGGACAGGACAAAC
>JAOVYX010021363.1:0-15848 GCA_035668315.1 Drosera spatulata
CTCATGCATCATTCACACATCACACACATTCTGGTTATAAGTTATAAGATCAAAATCTCATGATCCAAGCAACCTAAGCTGATCAACACATCCCTAATCAAACACTACTCACACATAAACGTCAAATAACACATGAAAACCATGATAATAAAGCACAAACAGATTCTCGTCATTAACGGAGCAATAAACAGGATCTATACAGAGCTTAGAGGCGTCCCAATGTGTATCCAAAGCCTAAGGTGAGAGCACGGGGTAAAGATGTGATGATTTCGCCTTATTTTTCCCTTGTTTTTGCCTCCTTTCTTCTCCTCCCTCTTCTCTGCCGTCAAACCCTAGTTCCTCTGCTGAATTATTTTGTTTTCAACCCTAGGGAGGGTTTAAATAGGCTTAGGAACGAAACAAGAACAAATGGACGGTCAAAAACCCAAATCCTGCGAAATCTGCCCTTCGCGCCCGCGCCAACTTACTGGCTCGCCCGCGCCTGCTCTGAAGGGTGGCGTGCCCGCGCCTGGAAATGGTCGCGCCCGCGCCTGCACTGTTCACTGTTCACTATTTTCCTAAAACTAAGATTAAAAATAGCAAACGACGTCCAAAAATTCCCAAAACCTATACACAGCATCTAAGCACTTAAATCTAACTAAATCTAACTAATCGTGGCAAAAGTTTGCTGAAAAGACTCTCGAAGCACGTAAAACGGTGATGAAATCGTGAAATACAGCTCTTCGAGTTCTTGGATTTTCATTCTCTTCATTCTTTTTCCTATTTGCTTCAAATTCCATGCCAATCTGCCATAAAACATCAACACACAGCAGTACCAACATTCCAATGCAAAACGACACTAAAAACGCAATTTAGACAATTTAAAGGGAATAAAAACAAACATTTAGAATAACGAAATGATGTGTAATTTCATACACATCAGCAATCACTATAGGAAACAATAGACCAGTTAGTTGGGTCCGAGGAGCTTTTTTTGGACCGGATCCGATGCTTAAGTTAGTATGAAGTAAATGTTCGATTAGTGACTGTAGAGTTAGGTTCAAAGAAAAGGTATCTTTTTCAGATAGTAAATGAGAATCTTTATAGGATACTTTTGATCCTTTGCATGGTTGACATATGATATCTCCTTAAAAGACAAATGACTTCACCATTGATGATGTGTCGTTTGGCCTTTTATCATAGACCCTTAGTTTAATGGTGTTGGGCCCTTACCCTATTGTCGTATGATAATTTTTGTATTGACACTTGCCTCCCGGCACCGCTGTCGAAGGAAATGCATCTAATCTTTCGGAACCATCTATGTCTAGAGACTGCCAAAGATTGCATTAAAATTTACGAGTCATATTTAAGATGTCGATTAGGACGTATAATCCATACAGACCTTGGGCGTCGTTCTCTCTAGATAAGAATGGGATACGAGACTCTTGGACGGTTTATGCCATGGGCTTTCCTCTTTCGCTCCATTAGTCTTTGCATATAGAGAGGTACTACTCTCAATTTTTCTCTTTATCTTTTTTTTTTTTAACTTCAAACCCGACATCTCAAACTTACCACCCTGATCTAAGAGCTTGTATCCCGATTTCTCTTGAGCCCAAGAAGAGATATATCACGAAGCCCAAATATGACTTACCTTGGGGTTCTGCCAAACCCTAACCAGATTAGGCATACTCTCCGGTTTCAAGAGCCCGAGCTTGTGTTCCAAGGTTTCGTCGCTATAAGAGCCCGATCTCACACAGTCCCTCGGTTTCTCTATGCCCCGAACATTGAATCCCAATCAGAATCTAATTTTGAGAGCTCCGTTGTTCCCTTGTTGGCTCAGTTCTAGTTTTTTTTGGTGTAGTTCCCCAGTTACGATCTTGTTTGCTTGATGTCGCTGAGTGGCTGGTCCCGATTTCAACCTCATCAAACCTCGACCATATCTCGCCTGGTCTTTCTCTAGCTTGAGATTGCCCGGTCTTTTGGTTGATTGAGGTATGATCCCGTTGAGGTCATCGTGGCCGGTTTGACCTCGAGTCTGGTTTCATCTCTTCAGTTTCAGCTGTCCTTGGATCTGGTTGAAGCGTCCTAGGAGCTCGATTTTGTTAAGTTTGGTTGTCGTTCTCAATGGGGTCGAAGGGTTCAAGCCAAAAGAGTCGAAACTCGTCCTTCCCATGCAAAGATGTCTGAGTTCTTCATCAAAAATTATATGAGTGTTCTGCGATCAGGTTCCTTGAGAGAGGTCCCGATCCGAAAGAACTTCTCCTTCTCCCCCTCTTGTAGTGGGATATTGTCGAGATCCTCCTCCCAATTGTATGAGGTCTTGGGGATCGAGAAGTAGGGGAAAGGCTTTGTGGGCTTGAGAAACGTTTTTCTTCATGATAGCCTCGTAACACCATCTGTACTCCTTTTGGCTTCCCTTCATGACCCTATCACAATTGGGTTAGGTAGCATGGTGAGATCCCTGCCTTTAGTCCTAATAGGATGGGTCTCCCGATTATCCTGTTATAGGTAGATGGGAAATCCACCACAAGAAAGTGGGCCATTCTGGAGAAGGTTTTTTCGGTGGCTTCATCATCGAAGGTGCCTATAAGATCCACAGGTACAACCTAGAAGGGGGGATGAATAGGTTGTTTTAAACTTTTTAGTGCAAATTCAGCGGAATTGTTGATTTCAATACACTAATGACCTTTGCAGACTACCAAGAGTGTCTGCAGCAGAGACTTATACTTTGAGAATTTGTCTTTGTTTGTTGTTGTGATTGATTTCTAACAATTCCTAAAATGCAAAACAATAAAAAGCAAGTAAATAACACAGGATTTATACTGGTTCAGACACTCGTTATAGCCTGATAATCGAGAGCTCAGTCCAGTCTTTCCTTGGTGATCAGTGTAGTCAATCCAAGAGGTGAGTTCACTATCTTCTTGTTTTTGGCTTACCAGACCACCGCTTTATAAGCTTGCTAACTTGTCAAAGGTGAAGAACCTAGACCCTTTGCACCGATCTTTTGTTGGATTCTGCTACAACTTCTGTTCCTCAATGCAGACTAGTGAACCCTATTCTTTCTGTTCTTCTTTAATTCAGCTCACTTGAACAGTTTGAATTCATATTGATTTTGCACACTTTGTACGTTCAATTCTTTGTCCAATATCACTATTCCTTGAGCTCTTTGATCCCCTTTTTATAGGCCGAAGGAATGAACCCGTAACTGTACTTGACCTGATGGTGACAGCTTGTTGTTGAGACAACCTGTCGCGCCAGCAATGTCGTACCCGTGACCAGTTCTGGATCACCTTGAGATCTTGATCACACTCTCAACAAATCTCCTACTTGAGCCAGATCCACCTTCATTATCCCAAACACATGAACTATCGTCGGTGACACCAGCTACACTCACATAGCAAGCCCAGAAGAAGCTGAACAAAACCTCAGCTTCTCTGCAGTAACTGGTTTGGTCAACATATCTGCCAGATTGTCTTTAGTGTGAACCTTCACCAATTCAAAGACTTCATCCTGTAGTTGATCTTCGATGAAATGGTACCGCACATCAATGTGTTTCGTTGTGTTTCATGCATGAATGGTAAGCAGAATTCTTTGCCAAGCGAATGGCACTCTAACTGTCACAATGAAGCTTGCACTCAATATTCTTGGGATCAATTTCTGCTTACAACCCTTTCAACCAAATCAGCTCTTTGTATGCCTCAGTCAATGCCAAAGGAGTAGACACAGACTTGGCGTCCTCCATGTTGAACCTCTTCAACACCTTTGAGATGCACTCCACTTGGCACAACTTCAGTTTCCTATTCCCACGGTTCCTTTCAATTCTGACATCCAAAATCTTCTTTGCAGGAACCAGATCCTTCATTGCGAACTTCTTTGCCATACTGTCTTTCAACTTCTGAATTTCTGACATGTCTGAACCTGTAATCAACATGTCATCCACAAGCAAGAGCAGAACGATGAAACAATTGTTGAAGTGTTTGAAATAACAATAGTTATCTCTGTGGCAACATTTGTAGCCAGTTCCTACCATGAAACTGCTAAACTTTCTATACCACTGTCGCGGTGCCTGCTTTAAAGCGTAGAGACTTTTCTTGAACTTGCACACAAGATGTTCTTCACCAGCCTCTACATAACCCTTTGGTTGATGCATATATAGATTCTCCTTCAAATCACCATGCAGGAAAGTAGTTTTCACATCTAACTGCTCTAAATGGAGATCCTTAGCAGCAACCAAACTCAGCACAGCTCTAATAGTAGACAACTTAACCACAGGAGAAAAGATATCAGTAAAATCAATACCTGTCTTCTATTGGAATCCCTTAACAACCAACCTGGCCTTATATCGCTGCGAACCATCAGGTTCCTGCTTAACCCTGTATACCCACTTATTATAAATTGCCTTCTTTCCAGCTGGAAGCTCAATCAATTCCCAAGTTTGATTCTTCATAAGTAACTTCATTTCATCACCCATTGTTTCTCCCACTTAATCCTGTCATCAACCTGTATAGCTTCATCATAGTAAATAGGTTAACCTTCGTTAGTCAGCAAGAGGCAGTTAAGGGAAGGAGATTAGCGAACTGGTTCCTTAATAGTCCTCTTGGGATGCTTAATAGCAATAGATCTAGGTGGGGTTGATGGTTCTACTTCCCCATCTCTTTGTGTTCGATCGTGCTTCTGAAAACATACAGAAGAGTCATCAACCTCAAAATACTCAGGTTCTGCAGCCACACGCTTCTCAGCAGCTCTATCCTTGTGAAGAACATTTTCATTGAAGACCACATCCTTGCTTTTGATGACCTTCTTATCTTCATGGCACCACAATCTGTACCCATAGCTGTCATCACCATATCCCAAGAATGTGCAAATCTTGGACATTGCATCCAACTTAGACCTTCTAGCAGCATCAACATGAATATAGGAGATACAACCAAAAACTCGCAGATGTGATAAGTTTATCTCCTTTCCAGTCCTTGCCTCAACAGGCAAGCTGCAACCAATTGGTAGTGAAGGTCTCCTATTGATCAAATACGCAATAGTATTCACAGCCGCTGCACAGAATATTTTTGGCAAACCTGTATTGAGCCTCATACTCCTAGCAAAATTCGGATATAGTCCTGTTCATGCATTCAGCCACACCATTCTATTGAGGAGTACCTGGAACACTCTTCACTCTTCTGATTCCATTCTCAGCACAATAATCCTCGTACTCCTTGCTGCAATACTCACTGCCGTTGTCTTACTTTAAACACTTGAGCTTGAGACCTTTCTGATTCTCAACCAAACTCTTCCACTTCTTTAAGACATCACACACATCAGATTGATTCTTCAAGAAGTAACCCAGAGTTTCCAAGTAGAATCAATTATAAAGGTAACATAATAATTAGCACCAAAGATAGAAGATACCTTTGAAGGTCCCCTAACATCCGTGTGAACAAGCTCCAGCTTGTTTGTCTTCGGTGTCCTTGTGCCCTTTGGGAAACTAACCTTTTTTTGCTTCCCAAACACACAACTCTGGTAGAATGGTAAGTCCACAGGTGATAGACCATCCAACTTCTTCTTGGCAACCATTATTCGTACCTTTCTCACTCATGTGCCCCAGTCTTTGATGCCAAACAGAAACATCAATAATTGCAGAAACCACATTCACTATATCACTGCTTTCAGTCACATAAAGAGTGTACACTCTTTTACCACGTGCAACAACCAAAGCTCCTTTGAAGATCTTCCACTTCTCACTACTGAATGTAGTAACGTAACCATCATCTGACAACTAACTTACTGAAATCAAATACTTAGCAAGTCTAGGCACATGCTTAACCTGCTACAAGCACAACTCTGTCCCATTGCCAAACATGACCTGCACATCGCCTTTCCCCACAATGTCACAAGGCTCATTATCGCCTAGGTACACTCTACCAAAGCTGCCCTGCACATAATTCTTGAAGTACTCCAGGTGTAAAGTAGCATGGAAAGATGCACCAGAGTCCAGAATTCAAGTATCACACTTGGAGTTGCATGACAAAACTAATACTTTATCACATCCTCTGTAGTCTTCTCTTTGGAGATGTTGAAGGCTATGGGTGAAGACAATGAGAGCCGAATTTTCCTAGGGCTTTCTGGTCTAGAACCTCCCAATCCTTCTCCTCCATGTTATCAGGCTTATGTGTCTTACCACCTAAAGGCAAATATAGATCCTTCTTATACAAGTAGTCCTCCATCTGCATCTTCCCAAAACAAAAATTCGACCAATCGAACTTCGCGATACGAATTCTCCCCACAACCGCCATTGCTCCCACGTAATGAAAGCACACAAAAGGACAAAAATCAGACCAAGAATGATCCCCAAACCCAATTGCGAAACCTTAATCTGCGGTCTGTGATGTCCCGGTGATCTGATCAGTAATCTGTCGGCTTTGATTTTCCAATCGACTATCTGGATTAGCCAATTAGGGTTTCCTTCTCATTAATCCCTTCCACGAACCAATGCTCTAATACCAATTGTTGAGAGAACCTGTTGCGGATTGGAAGAGAAAATATCAAAAAAGTGAAATCACACACACAATTTACTTGGTAAAACCCTCTAAGGGAAGAAAAACCCATGACACAGACGACCAAATTCATTATGAAGAAGAGAGTACAAGTGGAGTGTTTTTACCGCTCACAGTCATACAGAAACGGATACACAAACATCTAAAATCAAACCAAACCCAATAACATATCAGTACAGGGCTCCGACAAAGAGATATAAAATACGTCGCGTCCATGACTAAGATAATGTCGTGCCCGCGACTTACATAATGTCGCGCCCGTGAGCAATGTCATGCCCGCGACCAAGCAATCTCGCGTACGTGGCCAGTTCTGGACGATCTCCAGATCTGGATCACACTCTACACTTATCATATGTGACTCTGTCACTGATGTTGACAGCTCATCTTTTTCTGATCCTCGTACTATCACTACTTTTCTCAAATATTTGATTTGATCAATCCTCATACTTTTACCCCGACCTTACCAACGTCTCTGCTGCACTCCAGTCTGGTGTAACTTAGTCTGCACTCATTACCGTTGAGACGTCGTCTACACTCAGTCATTGTTGTAACCTTGTCTGCGCTCAGATCTGATGCAATACATGCACTGTTGTGTTGGCCTTTGTGTACAAAATTGATCCCAAATCCTGAAGTATTTAAAGGTCTTTTGTTGTCCATGCATGTCTTAGCTGCCTTGTTGAAATTCTTTGTAGCAATCTGTATCTGGTGGCCCACAATGCTCTCCATTTTTTGCCGTTTGCACTCCAGCATCTAACCTAGACTGGAGATACCTAAGTAATTTCAAGCCTAAGCACACTAACTACATCATGGTTAATACTTCTAAGTTTTTTCATCAATTTATATACAATTGGAGGGATTGCACATTCTTATCAATCTCCCCCTAAATGGATGCTTACAAAACTTCTACATAAAAAAACAAACTTACTAACTAATTACATTGTTTGATAAAAGCTTAATCTAATTTCTTAGACTAAAGTGCAGCAAGGATTTTTCTTTTCTACCTGTGATGCTCACTGCCTTTGTTGCGCTTATGAGGCTGATCCTCTAATGTTTTGTGGTGCCTTTTTTTCTCCCCGTAGGGCTGCTCCTCTCGAGGTCTATGCCCTGATGGCCTTTCTTGTAGGGTTTGCTCCCCCTGAGATCTTTGGCTTGATGACCTCTCCCCCTGAGACCTTTGCAGCTTCGCAGCCCTTTCTCCTTCTGCAACTGCTGTTGATTTTTTTTTGAGGTCGTTTGCATGTCTCCCTTTCTCTGCAATCTTCTCCCCAGATGGCCTTGCTGCTTCTTTCCCTTTTTCATTTGCCTTCTCCCACTTTTTGTTAGCATTTAGTGCTGCTGTAAGGGCTTCGATTGCAGCTCGAAGGGCTTCAGTTCAAAAGTGGTTATCTGCTGAGCAGCCGTGGCCTTGGCAATTTCAAGCTGAAGCTTGTTTTCTAGCAAGCTAAGCCTTGTGTTATAGTTGAGGATGTGTTCTTTGAGCTGCCTTCGAGTGGTTTTCAGAGAAGCTTGTAGTTTGCGATGGTTAGCTGAATGTTGGCCCCTTAGCTTGTTTTGATTGGAAGAACTGAGTCTGTACTGCTGGAGATTTAGGGCATTGGCCCTCTGGATTTGGTGAAGAAGCCCTTCGGCCATGTTTGAGAGAGATTCGTGGAAGTCTTCAAAACACTTGGTTATGGTAGTCTTCTCATCTTCCAACTCCTCTGTAATTGGTTCAAGTATGTCAAGAAGGTTCTTAAATGCATCCTTTGTCCACTAATACATGTTGTAAATCTCTTGATCCCCTTGCCTTAGTATGTACTCAACTGTAGTCTCTGGTGGAGATGATTGTTAATGTACAGGGACTTTAGTTTTGGCCATTGTTCTTGCAGTAGAGGATGGCCTTTCATGGATTGGCGTTAATCTGACATCTGCAAGGGCTTGTCTTAGATTTATAGCTACAGTTTGAGGTGTCATTTGGATATCAGATGTACCACTATAGAGTATACCTTGAAGGAATCCGACTGAGGGTGGATCTGCTCTGGTTTGCACTAATCCGAATGAAGAAGAAGGTGAAAACACCAGGTTTAGAGGAGATACACCTTGATTTCTTGACCAGAGAGGGTGTCATTCATCAAGTGTTTGTTGATCTCTTTAAGAGTGACACCTTTGCAGCTATGCTTGTTTGTGTCTCCTTGTTTTGAGGGTTGAGTCTTTGATTTCTAGAGCCCCACTGAACAATATGTAGGGTTTAGTGGGCCTCTTTTTCTTGTTGGCCTCCCTTCTTTGAATTTGAACCAGTTGCTCAATTTCTTCCTCTGTCATGCCGTCTAGTATGCCTATTTCTGTCCTTGAGCCGTCTCGATTGATCCTGTATCTTGTTGTTAGTCTTGAGGGAATGAGCTTTGGTCTTGCAGCCTTGGACTTACTTTTGATTTGAAATTTGTGCTCCTTAATGATCTGTTGGATCATTGCCTCCTTAGGAGGTTTGTCAACCATTTCATCAGTCTTGGCCCTGTGTTCCAGAACCTTCTCTTGAATGGCTTGGACTATCTGCAGTGCCATCAGAATTTCTTCCTTTTCTGGAGATTGTGATGTTGTGGTTGTTATTTTGGCCCATGCTTCTGATGCAGTTGAGGGGTGGTCAGCTATAACCATAGCCAATTCCATTCTTGCAGTAGGGACATGAATGATTGGTGTTGTAAATGCCTCTATTGTAGTAGTCCTTACCGTCAATGAGGCTGCATTAGATGTACTCAGGGGTTGCTCAGTCTGCATCCTTCTGAGTTTGGCTTCAATCTCCTTTCTTGTGTAACCTTGTACACTTAGCTCTTGCCTGAGCTGCGTTTGTGGTCCTTCTCTAACTTCTTGATAGCTTCTCTGAGCTTCCAGGATGAGCTTCTGAAGGTTTTCATCAACACCAGCCTTCAGATACTCCAAAGCAATGTTTGCATCTTGGAGTACAGCTATTTTTAGCTCCTTTGGTGGTATACTTCTTGAGGATGATCCCTCGATTGCTGCCAGGGTTTTTGTTTCTCGAGAACTGAGTTTGGTATGCTATTCTGCTAGTGCACACTGTGTTACTTCATCTATTTTTGTAGGCTGTGCCGAAGGAGCTCAAATAGTGTTTCCTTTTCTGAGGTATGCAGGACAAGCTTTCTCCTTTTCACCCTTGTTTTCTTCAGTTTTGGCTTCTGGTACCTTTTTGATCAGCTTCCCTTTGGCTTTTTCAGGCTCCTTCTTGTAAGTTTGGTCTGTAGCCTTTGCTGTAGTTTGCATTACTGCTGGTTTCTTTGAGAAGCCTATTGGCTGCTTCCCAATCTTTCAAACATCAATTTGCTTAGCCACCGTCCATGGCCTTCCTCCCTTGTTAGAGAGTTTGAGTTTCTCCTTCAGCATAATGCTGATAATTCTTCCAAATAGAGGTTTTCTGGGCTCTACTGCTTTGGCCAGTTGATACATCAGCAGCTTGTCCAAATTAAGTTTGTGCTTGTTGAGGATTGCACACATAATCTGATTTTTTGAGAACTCTCTCGACATGATCATCTTTTTTACCACGTCTGCAAGTAGTTTGTGTTCTTTGGACAAAAACTTCTTCATTGTCCGTATCCTTTCCTTCCGTCTGTTTTTACTCAGTATTGCGTGTCTACCATCAGTCACCACAGAGGCCGAAATGTCTCTGGGTTATTTGTTTGAAACCCTAAACAGCTGTTCGAAGTCGCTTGGAGTGATGGTTATCCCAATTCGCTTGGTGGATGCGTAAGTGATGCCTTGAAAGTCCTCAGCAGCTCTGAACTTTTCAATGAAGTCTAATACCTCTTTGTCATATATTCTGCTAGTTTTCTAACAGAAGTACTTAAGACCCACATCCTGGATCAGCTCGGATATTTCCTTCACTTCATCTGATTCGTTCTTCAAAGTCTCAAAATCAAGAACCACTCCCTTCTGTAACTCAATTTTTCTTGTTGGGCTACATTGCTCTTGAGCTTGGTCACTGTTGGATGCAGTGTTGGATTGAGTGTTGGCCATTTCTCAAAAAATTTGGAGAAATTTTACAGTACGAAAAAGTTAGGTTTGAAAAGAGCGAACTAGGGTTTGCAGTAGAGCGCTAACGAGAGAGAAGAGTATTAGAATGCTTAGAATGAGAGAGATTGAAAGTGTTTTGAGTTGGAAAATTTTTCATATTTATACTCTTTGAAAAACTTACCGTTGCCATTTAAAAGTTTACCGTTGCGTAGATTTACTCATAGATTTTGACTGTTGCGGAATTTTAGGCAATCAATTTTAAAACGTTATTTCTTTTCAAAATATGAACTGCAGTAGAGTAATAGTAATGTTGGTCGGCATTCCACATGTGCAGTAGAGCAGTAGAGCTTTTTGGCCATTTTTTACTGATAAAAATCAATCGTACCCAATTTTCCTTGGAATTGAATAAACTTGCTCTCTTCAAGGGGTTTTGTCAAAATGTCTGTAATTTGTTTTTCTGTTGAAATATATTCCAATTTGATGTGACCTTTTTGCACATGATATCTGATAAAATGATATCTGGCATCAATATGCTTGGTTCTAGCATGAAATACTAGATTTTCTGAAATCGCCATTGCAAGCGTGTTGTCACAATATTGTAGCTTCAGAAAATGTTATATCGTAGTCTGCAAGTTGTGACCACATCCATAATACTTGTTTAGCACGCTACCTGCAGCTATGTATTTTCCTTCTACAGTAGAGGTTGACATTGTGGTTTGCTTCTTGTTGAACCATGAAATCAATCTTGCACCAAGAAATTGACATGAACCACTTGTTCTTTTCCAGTCAACTCTACTACCTGTAAAGTCTGCATTTGAATTGCCTGTTAGTGTAAAGTCTGATTCGCTAGGATACCATTAACCCAGATCTGGAGTTCCTTTGAGATATCTTAGGATTCTCTTTATTGTAGTGTAATGGGATTCTTTGGGATCAGATTGATATCTTGCACATACGCAGACTGAGTATTGGATGTCCGGTGTGCTGGCAATTAGGTATAAAAGTGAGCCTATTATTCACCTATATATTGTTTGGCTTATTTGTTTTCCACTCTCATCCATCTCAATTTTTACAGTTGCACTCATAGGGGTTTTCATGTGGCTTACATTTTCTAATCCATATTTCTTGATTGTGTTCTTCAGGTACTTGGCTTGATTTATAAATATCCCACTTTCTAATTGTTGTACATGAAGTCCTAAAAAATATTTCAATTCTCCCATTAAACTCATTTGAAATTTTGATTTCAGTAATGCAGCAAACCTTTCACACAGTTTGTTGTTAGTGCAGCCAAATATGATATCATCAACATAAATTTGCACTAAGAGAATATGTTCCATATGTTTCTTAAGAAATAGGGTGGTATCTACCTTTCCTCTCTGAAAATTATTCTCACATAGAACAGTTGAGAGAGTTTTATACCATGCCCTTGGAGCTTGTTTTAGGCCATATAATGCATTGTCTAACCTGTAGATATGATGCGGATGTTCAAAGTCTTCAAATCCAGGAGGTTGTTCAACATATACCTCTTCTTGTAGCTTCCCATTGAGGAAGGCACTCTTTACATCCATTTGATGGACTTTGAATCCTTGGTATGGGGCATAGACCAGGAACATACCAGTCTTGCAACAGGGACAAAGGTTTCATCAAAGTAAATTCATTCTTCCTGTGAGTATCCTTTTGCCATTAGCTTGGCTTTGTTTCTGATAACCGTTCCATTCTCATCAGTTTTGTTTCTGAATACCCATTTGCAGACAACAAATGGATAGTTTTTGGGTGTGGGTGCTAGATACCATACTTCGTTTCTTTCAAACTCATTTAGTTCTTCCTACATGGCATCAATCCAATTTGGATGACTTAGAGCTTCAATAGCTGTCTTTGGCTCCATTTCTTATATAAAAGCATACAGACAGGCATTCTCTGGTTGTTGCTCTCCTAGTCTGCACTGGTGCATCCTTGTCTGATATCATCTTGTGCATGTGCCTTGATCCATCTCCTTTTATCTTGATCAATAGTGATGTGTTCTAGTTGTTGGTGTATTATGGGTTGTTCTGGCTCTGCTACATTACTCTTCTCTTCTGTGTGTGCAGAGTGCTCATCCTTTATAGCAGCTTCAGAACTCTTGTCTGCATCTTGTACATCATCTATGCATGCACACTCCTCATCAAAGATGTTAGCATCATGCATGGATATTTCAGATTCTTCAAAAGAAAATGAACTGACTCTTCAACTGTTTGTGTTTTCTTGTTATACACTCTGAAGGCTTTACTAGTTATGGAATATCCTAGAAATGTTCCTTCATTTGTCTTAGGATCAAGTTTTCGTAGATGGTATTTATCATTGTTATGTATATAGCATTTGCATCCAAAAGCATGAAAATATTTTACACTTGGTGTCTTTCCTTTTCATAATTCATAGGGTGTCTTATAATGCAGTTTTTGCATAAGACACCTACTTTGGACATAACATGCTTTGTTTAATGCTTCTTCCCAGAAGCGTTTTGGTAAATCAGCATCAGCAAGTATTGTTGTAGCAGCTTCTATAAGTGTCCTATTTTTCCTATTCTAGGTGCTGAAAAGTTATGTTTAATGCCATGATCATCACAGTAATTATCTACTCCTGTTTGATCAAATTCAGTACCATGATCACTCCTAATTGTAATTATTTCAATGCCCTTCTCATTTTGAATTTGCCTTAGGAACCTAGTCAGCAGGCTGCAAGTTTCACTCTTTTTGTGCAGGAACGCTACCCATGCATATCTTGAATAGTCATCTACTATAACTAGAGTATACTTCTTTCTATTTAAACTTTCTACTTCTACTGGACTATAAAGATCCATGTGTAGTAGTTCCAGCATTCTAACTGATTTTGGTGAGTTTTGAGGTTTGAAACTTGCTCTAGTTTGCTTTCCCTCTTGGCATGATTTGCACAGCTTGTCCTTTTTGAACTTGATTTGAGGAAGTCCTCTCATCGGGTTTTTTGAGCACAATTTAGCTATGGTTTTGAAATTCAAGTGTGCTAATCTCTTATGCCATAGCCAGTTTGTATCTTTAGCACCTTTTGTATAAAAGCATGTAATTTGCGTTGAATGAGATGAATTGAAATCTACTGCATAAATATTTTCTTTTCTAGTTCCTACCAACTTGGCTTCTTTGGTGACTTTGGCTCTTACTTGGCATGAATCATGAGTAAAAGAGACATCATAATTTTTGTCACATAATTGGCTACTAGAAAGCAGGTTATGTTCTAAACCATTAACATAAGCTGCATCTCTAAAGATTAAGGAACCTATACCAAGGGTTCCATAATCTTTAGTTTTACCTATCTCACCACCTCCAAAGATGACTAGGGGTCCTTCTTCTTTTCTGTAATCTTTCAGAATGCTTTTGTCCCCAGTCATATGTCCAAGTACCATGTTCCATCCTGTTGTTCCTGCAATAAAGGGTTGAAATCTTGTAAATGGTACCCACAAATATAGGTCCTTGTTAGTTTTGGGCACCCACACTTGAATAATTTTCTTGTGTGTGGTCCAACATTCAAATGTTTTGTGACCAAGTTTGCCACAATTGTAGCAATAGATCATTGGTCTTATTGCTTTATGTGGTCTGCTACTGTATCTCCACCCCTTCTGTTGCATTCTGCATGTGCAGACGGGATTCAGATGTGGTTTTCTCCATGTAGTATTAGAAGTATTATTCCACACTGAGTAATTTGGTGCATACTTGGATCTGTATGGCCTCTTGTTGGCTTCAATCTTATGATTCCAGGCCATGTGCACATTGTGGTGTTTTGCACCAGTTCGGTTGATACTTTACTCAAGGATTTAACCTTTTGGGTTTGAGAAGTAGAGGCCTTACTCCTCTGCTCTCTTTGTTTAGTAGAGGCTTTACCCTTCTGCAAGACTTTGCAGAGGTCTGCATTACCTCTTTCTGACGGGTTGTGACATTATGATTTACTTTAGAGTGTGAAAAGGTCATTCAACCAGTTGTGATATCTTAATCCTGACCTATCATATGAGGATTGACCCATATTTAGTATCTTTTGCAAGTTCAGGGCCTTTTCATTACATGTATCATCTTGAGCTTGTAACTCACCATTTCTCTTTGTGTGTGTTTCCACTACTGCATTGAGAAGATTTACCTTTTCGCCTGATTTCTTTAGCTCATTTTGAGCCACTGCTAGGTCACTTGTTATATAGTCAATCTCTTCATATGCCAAATTGTAATTCTCTTTGAGATTTGTCATACCAATGTACAATCCCTACAGTTTGTATATAAATTGATGAGCAAAACTTAGAAGTATTAGCCATGATGTTGTTACTATGATTAGGCTGAAAATTAGTTAGGTATCTGAAGTCTAGGTCAGATGCTGTAGAGCTGACGGACGCATATAAAGTGCATTGTGGGCCACCAGATGCAGACTACTACAGAGAATTTCAGCTACGCAGCTAAGACATGCAGGGACAATAAAAGATCTGCAAATGCTTCACGATCTGAGATTAATCTTGCATACAAGGGCCAACACAGCAATGCATGGATTGCATCAGATTTGGGTGTAGACAAGGTTCAGCAGTGACTGGGTGCATACGAGGTCTCAACGGTACTGAGTGCAGACTGAATTATAGTAGATTGGAGTACAGCACAGATGGTTGATTTGGTTGGGGCAAAAGTCTAAGGATTAATCACATCAAAGATTGGAGGTTCAGATTGACGGCACGAGGATCAGAAAAAGGTGAGCTGTCAACATGAGTGAAGGATCACATGTGAAAAGCTATCACCATCAGGTCAAGTACACAGCCACGGGTTCATTCCCTCAGCTTATAAAAGGGGATCAATGAGCTCAAATAACAGTGCTGTTGAACGAGAGATTGAACATAGAAAGTTGCAAAACCAATCTGAATTCAAAAACTGTTCAAATGAGCTGAATTGAAGAATAGGAAGAAGAAGGGTTAACTAGTCTGCACTAAAGAATAAAAGCTGAAACAGAGTCCAGAATAGGATCTGTGACAAGTTAGGTAGCTAGTAAAGGGGTTCTCTTGTAAGCCGAAAACAAGAAGATAGTGAACTCACCTCTTGGATTGACTAAACTGGTCACCAAGGGAAGACTGGACTAAGGTGTCGATTATTATTTGATAACGAGTGTCTGAACCAATATAAATCATGTGTTCTTTGTTTGCATTTCATTGTTTTGATTTGTTATAACTATTAGAAATCAATCACTATAGCAAACAGAAACAAACTCTCAAAGTTTAAGTCTCTGCTCCAGATCTTCTCAGTAGTCTGAAAAGAAGTTCAGTGTATTGAAATTCATTATTTCGCTGCATTA
>JAOVYX010021364.1:0-44871 GCA_035668315.1 Drosera spatulata
ATAAGTTATTCTAAATAGCTTATCAAAATAAGCGCTTAAACTGCCTATTATCAGCTTATAATCACTTTATTAAAATGTCATAAGAGCCATAGAAGCACTTAAAAGCCAATTTAATCACCGCAAAAGGCTAGACAAACAGATCCTTGCACAGTTTTCTAAAGTAATATAATAACAACAATTTTCTTTTACACACATACAAGGACAACTTGGCACAACACTGCAAATTTTGATCAGTCAACAAACATATATATAGATCAGGTAAATCCGATCGATCGATATAAAGTACTTACAGTGAATAGTGGGATTAGGGTTTTGTTTGGGCGAATAAACCAAAGATCTCGGCGATGTTCACGCTTTCGCCTCGACGCGGAGACGAATTGATCAACGATGAATTCAATAATCTAATCTCCCAATTCAAACGTGTGCCGGCCATACCCACGATCTCACCTCTTCTCATTTTTCTCTCCATTTCCGGGAAGAGAGAGAATCAACGCCGAAGACTGTGGAGTCTAGAGAGGTACTAAAACACAAAATGGAAGTGAGAAGAGAGCTTCAGAGGACTTTTGAGTGTAATTGTTCATTCGGCAATTGAAAAACGGTTTTTGTTATATAAATTCTTTAAATTTTTATCAATTTTAAATAAATTTATTAAATGTTATAATTTTAAATTAATCTTTTGAATTTTTATATATGAAAAAAATGATTTATATAATTTAATTTTTTTAATTCTTATAATATAATTATGATATTTCAAGAATATTTTCGATTTGTATTTCATTCATTCATATTTTTCAACAAAATAAACAATTATCCAAAATAATAATAATAAAATAGAATTATTTCGTTTAAAAACGAGGATTATTTTATTTTAAAATAAATATTTGAAGTATTCCATTGGTGTAATAAAGTTTTTAAAACAAGAAATGGATTATTTTGTCATATGGAGTACATGACAATGTGAAAGAGTGATTTAGAATTATACAAATTTAAAAAAATTATTTGAAATTAACGAAGATTTTGAGAATTTATATGACAACCTCCCATTGCAAAAAAGTAAGTGCTATCTTCGTCCTAAATTGATTGCATCGTTTGGATATATCGACCAAAAAATTTTTTGAGTTACGAATATTGCGGGATAACCACATAATGTTTTATTCAAACTTATCGTAAAACATAATTTAACATATATACTATAATTATAAAAATTCAAAAATATCATTCAATATCAAAATACATGTTAAATAATACAGTTACTGCGTATTGCTATAATCTTTATGGGATAGACAGAATATTAATTTTTCTTAAGTTAAGTGGAGTATCTATTTTGATTTTCATAGTTTATATGAAAAAAATTACAGTGCACAAATATATGATATATAATTTATAAAATTATTATTTTCAATTCACATAACGGATATTGAAATATAAATGAAACTTTCAGCGGATATGTTTACCCAATTTATCTTTATTCCTTTGCAGAATGTGATTTTTAAAGGGTGAGGGAACTTTATGGTGATATATGCCATAGAATTTACATCAATAATTCTGCTTGTCTATGGTGGTTGGTTAGAAGAAACAAGCGGCAATGATTCTAATGATAATATTAAGAAAATGATCTTGTTTCATATGATTGTAGGAGTCATCAACGTCTACATTATATTTGTAGGATTACATCCAATCATTAGATGCACTATTACTTCTTATCATTTATTTATTTTTATATTTTTGAAGAAACATAATCTATTATATGCTTGTATTTGTCAGGAAGGAAAATTAATTCGATGAGAAATAGTTCTTTATTGATAAGAATATCAACAATATCATAGATAATACAAAATAATAAGACTATGTAGATCTGGATTTGTATCTTTGTCTTTATCTATCATATGTTATCTGCCATTTAAGCTTAGTTATGTTCATGACATGTTATGTAGAGAAGCGAAGTCTATTGGTGACACAAGACCTATATACTCCTATATTATTTTCAACTTATAAACTTTAGTTCCTTGTTTGGGTATCAATTACTTTCCCCTTTCTCTTTAAGCATGTTATAGTCGAGCCAAGCTTATCCTCTACATATCATGAGATCATGCAAACTACACATAATATGCTAATAAAGTAACTCACAAGTATGATTCAAGGGAGAGCTCAACGAAGGAATACACGTCCAAATTAGATTCGAGTATGATATATATATGAATTATGTCTAATTTTTATAGAAAAATATACTCATATATATTTTCAATAATCCCCTCCTTATGCGTGAGTCCATTCACATCATCAACTCTTCCTTGAGTTTGATTTGGAGTGTGCTACTTGGGTATCTGATCAACATACTTTGCGATCCAGCAACGCAACCAACACGGGGTCGTACTCATACGCATCAAACGAACCATGGTTTTCGATATCACTTGTTACGATTCAGGGAGAAGAAGGAATACACGTCCAAACTAGACTTGTGTAGGATATATATTTTGAATTGGGCATAATTTTTAATCCAAAAATTTAATTTGATAGATTATTGATAGTTTACATATATATTATATTATTTTTTTAATCAATGTAAATAAATATATTCATATATATTCTCAACAACATGGTAATATGACAATTGCGCGATGATGTTACTTCCTCTAAAATATGAGACAGAGAGAGAAGATCGATGTGCACCGTAATGAAAGTCATAATAGTACTTATTGTACCGTACTTCAAGTCTTCAACCGATAGAGTTGCAACAATAAGCAGCGGCGATGCTGATTCAGCTCTCAATAAACTGTGATTTACCATGTAAAAGTAAAACGAATATGCCAGTAATCCTGGTTTAAGATGGAGACATCGGTGTTCCTTGACAAGTTAATCAGAGATGCTAATGAACATGGCCAATACTACATCTTCATACACACTCCGTACTTGGCAGGATATTGGGAACAGTGAAAACGAAAGAATCAAGGACAAGCTTTTAATAAGAGTTTTTAACTAACTAGGATTGAGTTTTTTATTTGACAATTAATTAAATTGCTCCGTTTGTCTCAAAAATGATTGTATTCTTTATACACGTAAGATAAAAATATGATGACATTATGAATGATTCGTGAGACGAGTAAATAATATTTTTTAATAAATTTATTATGAAGCATCAAATATAATACATATCACGAATTATAATCCCGAGATAAAATGATATTTATATCATATCATTTATTAATAAAAAATAACACATCAAAATATATAATGAATAATATAATTATGACATAATGTTATAATTAATATATGACGAAGGGAATATTATTTAGGCCCAGCCAGATGATGGTTATGTACACCGTCATTATTGTTATCATCTTTTAGTCCAACCAAGTACGGAGTAACTCACTTTCAGAAAAAAGTGCGGAGTAACTAACGAACATAAGCCATGGGGATTATTTGTCTATTTAGCACGGTGAAATACGTATTCATGTTGGTCAATCGTGACACATTATATCCATCTCAACAAACATGGTAGATTTCTTACCAACCCTCGGCTGATTTCTTGACGATCTCTAGCAACTTTTTTGCTTTCGAGTTTAAGAACGTATTGGTGTAGATAATTCATAATTGGATGGACTTCGTGCAGTAGTCTAGCAGATTCTTAAAAACCCCTATATGATTATGCTTTTTCTAAACAATCATAATCATATGTTTCAGTCCTGCCCACAGGAAAGGAAGGAACTTTTACTATTGATTAGAGGTTATTAAACCATAAGAAGGAACTCAGCGATTAATTATTAAGGATATCAAAAAGTCAGCGTTCTGATTTTTGAAGGTTAAATGCATTGAGAAGAAATGAAGAATGATAACGGTCGGTTCATAACAAACGGTTACGATTGTGGCATGTTGTGGACAACGCAATAGAATAGGCAAGAGATGAAAAATATGCAACTCGGAATGGAAATGTTATTTGCCATCATGAACAAATATTTCACTCAACAGTGAATGAATTTGAGGCTGTGAACATGATAAGTCGAGTCAATGGATTCAACTCACACAAAGAAAATCTCATTCCCCAAGTAAAGCTCACAAACGTAACACACATACAAGATCAAGAACAACGAGAACTCCCAAACCCAGTTAGTAACATAGACCAATGATGTCAAAACCAACCCACATCACGGTCAGTAATGTACACCCTATGATCCCTCGACCAGTCGACCTTACTTGGAAGATCCCGAGAAGTCGAGAAATTGAGGTTCTATGTCCACCAAAGGTCGAGGACAACTATAAAAACGAATTGACTTAATATGACAGTGACAAAGTTAAAAATTAGTGGGCTGATTCCCTTTACCAAACTCAATTTTGACTTCATGATTGCAAGTTGGTGAAACCCAACACAAATGTTTTATGGATCATAACCCATAAAGAATGAGAATCATAAGTCAGTCTCAATCTAAAGTGTCCCATTCCTAATAACTCACACTTGATGCCACATATGTCAACCTTTGCCTGCATTGCACTTTGAATCTGAATCCCAACTATTATACTCCTCGTTGCCAAATCAATTTAAAATCACAATAACCTAGTTTCTACCTATATTGACCTGAAAAGCCAATTAGATTCATGAAACCTGTAATTAAAAAAAATGACCGTACAAAAACAGTCATTTTCATGCACCAACAATTCCTGTATGCTGACTAGAGCTACTGGTAACCACAATCAACCTACCCCGCATGAAGTCTCAAGAACTGTATGATTAAGCTGAAAACAATATATAAACAGATTAACAGACGGCAGAAAAATTAACCCTTACCAACACTCGGCAAACTTTCTCCATAACTCCTACGTTTTAACCATGGGATCTAAAGAATCAGACATCGCGACAAATCAAGTCCCTTTGAGCAAGTAGGGATTTTTCTTTGTCGAAATCAGTTCAAGTCAAACCTTAAACAAAGCCAACCAACATCAGATCCAGTGGCCTTCTTCTTGGCCTTCCACGAGGAGACAAAACATAGAATCTTTCCACAAGAATCCTTTAATGTCATCCAAAGGATCTTTTATGCGCCTGATTCCTCAGCAAAGGGAGGAGACACTAGATACCACAGTACAGCTTGTCAAATAAAATACCTTGAAGATATAAGATATGGTTCTTGGCATAGTTTCTCAACCATATTGAAAAATATGAGAAGACAAATAGCATATAACTCTACCCCAGCAGAAACTTGTTACTTGTATAGTACAATTATCATCTTAAATGAATTTTTCATATACATATGAAGCTATTTGCCTCAAGTAAGACATCACAGAAACTACAAACAATAGACGATGTTCAAAGAGAATGATCAGGGATCACGATTCACGACAAGGGAGTGAAAGGGAAGGAGGGGAAGGTATAAGTCGCAAAACTAAGCAATCCTATGCAGGCCAATGATTAGAAAAAATTTCCATGCATTCCGGCCATGCCAATCCACAAGATTGCAAATGTTTCCAACAAAAATCTAGAGCAAACTGGAGCAAACATGTGCTAGTTAAGCACAAGTGCACAACTTTATCAATATCACAAAATGACAGGCAAAATGGGAAAAGAGATTAGTTTCAAAAATGGGAGAAGATGGTGTTGTAACATTTGTGATTTATCTGACATGAAATCTCTAACAAAAGGTTCATTGCCCCACAATCACAACACATTCAACAAAGGGCAAACATGGAGTCAAACACGTGTAAAACTGGAACACGACATCACGACTCAACAGATGAGAGAGCAACAAAGTGAATGGACATACATAAATATCACCTCTACTGCTCGTCATCAACCGTCTCCTGTCCTTGAGCAATCCTGTAATACAGGATACCCATAGTTGCTAAGCATGCCCTGCAAAGATGAACAGAACTGTAAGCCACATGAAAAGTTTCAAGAGGGGCCCTTGAAGAAAGATAAGATAAACCAATGGGGAGAGTAGACAGAAATGAAAGACCAACGTCCAACCTAAACAGGATCAATCAAGAGATGTGGCGGCAGGCATCAATCAAGAGATGTGGAGGATTAGGGTTAGATCAATCAAGAGATGTGAATATCTACTTAGTCCAATAAAACAAATGCAGTTCATTCAACTCCTCTCCTAACCAGGTTCAATTTTTGCAACATGGTTGCGAAAATGGAAGAATACAACTCTCAACTAAGCCATACATGACGTTGGCCCCTAAGCATTTTCATAGACATCCAGACTTGTCCTGTTGAACATTAACATAGACTATCGGACTTGCTCAGGATAGTCAAGAACACCCAGCTGGAAGTATTACCAGCCTGGTATTGTTGTGATACAGTAATAAATCACTCACCATCCCATTCCCTCTAAGAACACAAAGTAAACCACAACAAACCAATAATTCAGGAAATTTTTGCAAGGAGGAGATCAGCTGGTTGAATAAGCATAGATGAAGAGGCAACAAGAGATAGAAGCAAGGAAAAGTACTCCAAGGTATTACATTATTGCTATGACAAGCAGAATTTTCCTCGGTTCCATTCTTGAGGACTTCTGTTGCCGAGATCGCCCCTGAAGACCGTCATCTGCATTTGATGCATTCTTGCGAGGTGGTGCAGTCACTGGCAATGTAGGCAAAGCACTGGACCAAAATGGCAGAAGTGCCCGCAAAAACTTATGGCGGAAAGGACCTAAAAAGTAAAACGATCTCAGTCAGTAGACACAAGGCATCCATGAAGTCCCCAACCTCAGACAATGAGTAATAAACAGAGCGAAGAAAGCTGAACAAAATTGATGTGGTTTAGGAATCAACACTACCAACCGCTCAAGCTTATAATAGAAGGCCAACAAATCCAACCATGTTCTAAAAGCAATCTTTACCTCTTCGAGTATACTTCTTTCTGTTCCCCTCCTCATCATCTGCATAATAAGAAATTTCAGAATTTTGTCTTTCAACATGAACTGCACCTTTCCTTGTTGTTGCACCTGGCTGTCTTGCATCAGACCATGAAAAGATGAAACATAAAACAACTTCTTAGAATGAGACATTAATCACTACAACATTAAATCAAATCAAAGTATGATTAAAAATAACGAGAAACTAAAAACAATTGTCTTACACCAGGACTTGCAGACATCTGATAACCAGAATCATGACTGCTTGGAAGAGAATCCCCGGGTGAAGGGTCATTGATATCTAGATTGTCTGGTGTTGAAACTTTGGACGAGCCCGATCCTTCAGTTTTATTTGCATCAGTTTTTACCACCTCTGAACCACCAGCAGACAGCTGCTTCAGTGGATCTGAGGCAAAAGCAGTGGGTGGTGGACGAGATTCTGCTGCTGCCAAAGACACTGGATGATTTCCAAAAACATTTTTCTGAAGTCCAGTCTGCATTACCATAGAAAGGGAGATGAGAACCCACTGCAAGATTTCTTTTGCCATTGTATTGACAGAGACTAACAGGTTAATTTGCAAAGGAAGAGACAAGCTTCAATCTACACCACCTATTACAGCAAGGCGACGGTAAAAAGTAAACATTATAACAAAGAAAACAAATTGCCCAAATCATTTTCTCCACAACAATCTAGCCTAGATCTAGAGTCTAGCTCACAAATCACAAGGCAGCTATGAAACACCTACCTAAGTCCAAAAAGATCCAAGTTTCGATAGTCCCCATAAAGATTACAGAAGTATTTGGCCTCAACGTGCATGTGATTGTTATTCATCATTTAAAACACAGATGGTATTCCGAAAGCAAAAAAGGGGATACAAAAACATGAAAAAGTTACTTAAGATAAAATTAATAGCTCTTTCTTTCTAGTAAATCTGTAAAATTGAGCATTCTCATTTAGGGTCTTCCACATTTAAGAGAAATTACATGAAACTTACCTGCACAATTGCATCCTTAAGTTTGGAATGCAGAGAGGATGCAGAATCCTTCACACTCTTAGGAGGCCATATCTACAGCAAGCAAAATTATAAATGAACATGAAAAAAACATATTCTAAAAATAAGTGCAGGAAGGGGAAAAAAAAAAAAAAAAAGATGAGCCCAAGAATAAAATCTTACCGAAGTTGAACACAAGGGGCATACATATCCAGCAGGCGCAGTATGTGGGGGGTAACTCTTGATAAGCGAGATCAAGCAACTTGTATGTATAACATCTGATAAAAATCAATTCAAGAGTTAGACGATGTTGAGTGAAGAAAAAATGACAATAATTATAAGCTCTAAATCCATAAAAACAACCCAATACTTCTTTGCATTAACCAAAATTAACTGCACACGTGTATGTCGAAAAATCACATACGCAAGCACCCAAGTCGAGTGGTTTGAGGATCTCCTACTTCATCCAGCACAGCTTTGCATTGGCAGCAAGTAGGAGGCCAATCGTACTCTCCATCTATTACCCACTCAGAGTATGTACGAACCTGCATATCAGAAAAAAAAGGAAGAGCTAATACTGGCAGATAATTTGAAATCTCGTACTCCTGGTTACCAAACGTAAATATATAACTAGCCAAATGTGCTGTATTTTCCAGTTGGCCTTGTTAATATTGAGAAACAACCAAATCACTGAGAGTGGCGGCAGAACCTTAGGAAAATATAAATAGATATGAAGGTTCAGCAGTCGGTACGTATATCTCATAACTCAAATGAAATCAGGTATTCAGCTCATGCAACCTCACACATGCAATACAAACCACAAAGACTATTACAACACATTCCTCTGTCTCTACCTGTTTGAACATACTATCATCTTAGCTATCTAATAGAAAGGATTTCTTTCTGATACTTACTCACATCAGTTACCGACTGACGAATTGCATATCATGACTTAAGTTCCTCGAAACGGATTGCACGGTTATGGTTTGAGCCAAATTATCAAGTATAGAAAAAGCAAGCCCGTATAGATGATAATAACTGTCCACCAGCCTCCAAGATGGAATGAGAAGGGGAATTTTTTTGGCCAAACTAAGAACAAAAGAATTGAAAAAAATGAATGTGCGAAAGGCAGGGAAAAAGGAATCAACTCGGAAGAAAGAAGAGGATTCTTGGTAAGGGGGGCATAGGCAAAGTCAAGGGAGAGGGAACACAACACTTCATATTGTTTGAGTTTAGAAGGGAAGCTACGATTAGTTCTTCCATTTTTTTTTTTGTCTGTGTAATGTTCCGATGCTAATAATATTGTAGGTCTTCTCCGAAGTTTTAGGATGAGTTGATTCCTACTGTGAGAGCAGAAGTGGTATAATAATGACGTCATACGTTTGAATCCTACAACCCTTGTGCATCGCTTGATACGTGGTTTTTGTATTACTTTCTTGGAGCTCGGTATATCATGGACTAGTGCATCTTTCACATTTTGGGCCAATGGATGCATCCACGTAGGGGAAGTTTGAGATACTAATGATAACATACGTCTTCTATCATAAGCCTGAACTTCTAGTATGGCTTTCTATTTGATAGGGTAGCCGGTTGGAGTCTTATATTTCCACTCACCTCCAAATACTTCAGAGATCGTTAAAAACAACCAATCAAAATACTCAAATCATCTCCTCCCCACGTAAAAAACCACAAACTCAAGGATTAAGATGTCCAATCCATCGTCGAAAAAATGTTTTACATAAAAGAATAACAAAAAGCAAATTCCATACCACACAAATCTGATGCTCCGGGAAGCATATGCATTCTCCACACACCGGAACCTTGTGCACGAAACAGTACAATTTAGTCGCCTGAAACAAACCAAACATCATAAATTCATCAGCATTCATCGCACATCAAATGCAAACACCAAACTCATGAACATCACACACTAGCACTGCAACAAATCACAGCGCACAACCAACACACCAAAAAACAACACTAATCATCAAAACCGCTCAGACAATGCTCAAATCAAAAAAATCACAAGCAACGCCACAACAACTGCACAAATGCTCAAATCGATCAACATTCTCACCGAACAAGCAACGTATTCGAAAAGTTAACCTAACACAACAATCAATTCACATCGAATTGCAACCCTAACAACAATCGCACGAACTCGACATCAACAGCCTGATCAGATTTGACAAAAACGAAGCAAAAACGTTACATTACCTTGCGGCATTTGCAGACAACCATCGCATTCGATTCAGCTCGTATGAAACCGAGAATTCAATACAATAACCGAATCGAAACTGATCATGAATTCGACGAAACTGCCGAGAAACCGGAGATCGATCGGATTAGGGTTGGCAGTGAGACGATCGTCGATTCATTTGTCAAGGATTCGGAGATTCGAGTTGTGTGAGCTGTGTTTGCCTTCGAAATACAGTGATTAGATTATTTTTTTAAAGCCTTTGAATTTGTGAATTATTTTTTGGGGTGATGAAATTATGGGGTGGTAAGGTTGTCGAGGGAAGGGTTAGGTTGTGGACTTGTGATTGCGATGGTGGTTAGGATAACAGAGGAGTCAAGATTGGATGGGAGAATGTTGGACGAACCAAGGTCGGTGCTCAGTGTCATTGGCTGGTTTGCGTCATAATCCCTTCATAAATCACGTATTAACCATGCTTTGTGAAAAAAAAAAAAGAAAAAAAGATTGGCTTATGAAATCGCAAAACCTCATATGAATGATATGTTTATTATGAAAAGAAAATGGGATCTTTAATGTCAAATTTATTTTTTTTGATAATATCAAGACAAAATCCTCACACATTTTTTTGGTTCAAATTATCTCATTCTAATGAGTTGTCTCGATAGAATCAATTTCTTTATTGATGATAACGGTAAAAAAAAAAAATCTTTTATTTTATTTTTTTCGTCCTAAGAAAATGATAACACTTTGACTCTGTGTATTTATCAATACGAAATTTGACTCGTGTCGCGGAACGATCAAATATTATGTTTTGAAAAATTATCGTGAAAGGTTAATAATAATGTAAGTTATATATTTCAACTTGAAATTAATGACATAATTTTTTTACTTTATTATGATGAAAAATAAAACTCAACAAAATGCATACTGAATAGTAAAAAAAAGTCAAATATTATATTTTTTTATTTTTACTTTTGAAAAAAATCAAATGTTGGCTAAGTTCTATTGCTCTTTTTCGTCGTACAGATATTAAGTACAGGTTCGGGTGGATGCATCGCGCATGCTCTAATAAGGTGAAATCGATAACAAAACGAGCTTTCTCATGGGTCGTTCAATTCGCTTTTCTAGTCACTCAAGCACATCAAACTTCTACAAAATCCCTAATCAACCGGAGCAATCATGAATTATGCTTCCATTCAGGGATGGATCGGCATCGTCAGTATTCAACATACTCACCATCTACTTGCAATCGGATTCGATAATAATCCACTCCTTGCCCATTGATTGAATAGTCAACGAAGAAAGTATTCTTTTCATCTTTTATTTATTTGATGATAAATTCATATTTTACGCTAATAACATACATATTAACCAATTAGTTATTTTATCTTAACTATATTAGTATGAAATTCTTTCGTTGATCCTCGATTGAAATGCAAGATTTACTTGATGAAATATTAACTTATGTTACTATTTCTTTTTGTTGAAAAAAATCTTATATTATCATAAGTAAGGAGCGAATGATAAATGTATCAGCTTGGACCTGTGATCTTTCTCCTTCAACTCGATTAATATCCCCCACGTTCGACGGAAGTTCAATTCAACTTATTCGTCGTGTCATCTGTCAATGCCCACGGACAAAGTCACACAACACAACTCTCCCTTCACCCCATTTTGAATTGCGAATCCTCTGAATACTCTTCCTTCGCTTCAAATTTCAAAACCCCCAAAAATCACCACCACTGCACCGCCTTCTCCGCCACCAAATCCGCCTCCTCGCCGCCCCTCTCCGGCCACCCCGCTCCGATGACAGCGGTGCCGGCGCCGCCGCCGCCGACTGCGGGCCGAGAGCTCTCGAATCCACCCTCCGACGGCGTCACCAATCTCCGGTTCTCCAACACCAGCGATCATCTCCTCGTGTCCTCATGGGATAAGGTACGGAATCCTAGGGTTTCATTGGATAGAAATTGAACCCTCTAAATAGATTGTGGACTTGATTGTTCGATGTTGTATGTTTGGAATTTAGAGCGTGAGATTGTACGATGCGAGTGCGAATGGGTTGAGAGGAGAGTTCAACCACGCTGGTGCGGTTCTCGATTGCTGCTTTCACGATGAGACGTCGGGGTTTAGCGCCTGCCTCGACAACGGTGTCAGAAGGTGATACTTGTATGTGCTTGTCGTCTCTTCTGCTGCCTTTTGTTTCGTATTGGGTTGGAATGTGAATGAATCTTGTGTGTTTATCATTCTTTTCTTCTAATAATGGCTATAGTTTTTGCTTTTTTGCTTTGTAATAGTAACTATTTTATGCTCCTCCGAACTTGTAGGATTACAGAAACCCTAACTTGCTTATGGGGTAGATGACTAGATGGGGAGAGAGAGGGGATACAATGTAGAAATGAACTGATTATCTATGAGTGTTGAACTTCGTAAGACAAATCAATCTGAATGTTTGGCAAAAGTACTTGTTGTTAATCAAATGAGCATGTCATGATAATTAAAATTAAGAAATTTAAATTTAAATTTTAAACAATTAAATTTAAAATTGATTAATGAAATAACCCAACATACGTACATCTTCCAGGAAGGACCCAAAAGGAACTTAGGCTTGATAATTTTGAGCGATTGAAATTAAGTCTCTGAGAGAACGATACTCTACTCATTGATATATTACTTGATACAATTGCGTGCACTTGCGTGTTACATGATAATTTATATATATATATATATATATATATATTATTTTTTATGTAAAAAATAAATTATTTTTAATTTAAAAAATAAATTATTTTTAATTTAAAAAATAAATTATTTTTAATTTAAAAAATAAATTATTTTTAATTTTTATGAGTGAGAGAAGTGAAAAAAAGAAAACGTGATAAACATGAATTGATATGATATAGAGTTTGACGTGCTTTTTAAGCCTTTTAACTGTTAAGGGGAAAAAAAAAAAACTTTGGTTCCCACTAGGGGAAAAGTTACCAGACAAATTCGTCCCAGATCACCTGATAAGTAGAAGGAAACTCGGCCATAATATCTGTATGAGGTTCACGACCAGGAGAGTAGGATATGAGATCAAGAAACACACCAGTAGTTAATGGTAATTGCTGAGCCTTGGCAGTTGTGTGCTGTGGATGACTGATTCTACCACGAGAATCGCGTCGTGAAAATCAAAGTAATACTCCCTTGGGCTTGCTTCAATTTCCATTGGAAGAAGCTGAATCAAACTTTCTCATCGCAGTTTTGTGGAGGAATTATGAATTACACCCACATATCCAAGCAGCCTCTTCCATTTTCTGTTTTCAGTCTTTGGGAACATTAAAAATGCACATTTTTAGAGAGACATGGTTTTTTATGATCATAAGTTAGCAGCAGATCTCGAGGCATAGAATAATCTATATGTTATTGGGTGCTACTTTCTGAGCATTTGTTTGAGGTATAAGATCGATGCACTCATAAAAGCCCCTTTCGTGAGTTTCAAATTAAAGTGTTTGTCGTGGTTATTTGTTCTGCATATATTTACATGGTTTCCGATCTTCCATTCTTATTCTGCATACTCATGGCCTTGTCTTCATTCTGCTTTATGTACTCTGACTTCCAACTATCATCAATAGATTTAAGTACTGAATTTTTCTTTTGGTGAATTCGTCTCTGTTGCATGGAGTTCTTTGCTGGAATTGTTTGTGCAAGATAGAAGCTGAAGAGTTCAACGAAAAATGTGTGAATTTCGTACCCTGACAAGAGTGTGCATCAGTCTTGTTTCCTCTATTTTGCGTATCTTCCCCTTAACTGTTTTCAATAGGAAAAACTCTCCTGTATTTGATGTTTCAGGCTCGTATTCAACTATGGGAAGGAAGATATGTTGGGGAAGCATGATGCCCCTGTGAGGTGTGTGGAGTACTCTTATGCAACAGGTAGGACTAAGGGCTTTAGCCTCTATTGTTATAGAATTTTGGTGAAGCATGATGCTCCTTCGACAGTTTTCGGTTATCAGAGTGTTTTAAAGTTTTGTTAGTCACGTATCCAAGTGCTAATCATGTTGTGAGTTTAGGTCAACTCATTACGGGTAGTTGGGACAGAACTCTGAAGTGTTGGGATCCTAGGGGTGCAAGCGGGCAGGAGCGTACCCATGTTGGAACTTATGCGCAGCCTGAACGCGTTTACTCTGTATCCCTTGTTGGCCATCGCTTAGTAGTTGCCACTGCGGGAAGACATGTGAATGTCTATGATTTGCGGAATATGTCGCAACCGGAGCAAAGGAGGGAATCTTCGCTTAAGTATCAAACCAGATGTGTGCGTTGTTATCCCAATGGAACAGGTACCTACTTGACTGAAAAGTCATTCTGCGTTAACACCACTAACATGTTTTACACTTTAAATCTCCACAGTTGTATACAGGTTTGCAATCTGTATTATTGTTCGAAGTACTATTGTCGAACAGGCTATACGCATGTCTCAGTTTAGCTGAATTTTTCATTCCATTTCAGTCTCATTATCTAGTTTCAGATTTATCACGAGCGCAGTGCAAATAAGCCTTTATTTTGCTCTGACTACATCCAACTGGCATCTTGTTGGCGGTGTGAGTATAAATAGAAAGACATGAGAACTGTTTATGAGGAATATGGTCATGAAATGAATGAAGCGGAGGACAGATCCTGAATCTTATCTTTGCTCTTGAAGATTCTTTTTGTTTTGCCATTGCTGAGTTAGATCTTTGATTTTGTTTTTTTGTTTTTTTCCAGTCACACTCATGTTTAACCTGTAACAGGTTATGCGCTCAGTTCAATTGAAGGCCGGGTTGCTATGGAGTTTTTTGATCTGTCTGAGGCTGGTCAAATGAAAAAGTTAGTTGCTAATCTGTCCTGTTCGTTAAACCTCCTTAATTGTTTGTTTGCTTCTCAATGTTATCCTCTAATTGTTCTTTGCTCCTCAGCGATTTCCCAAATTTTGGGACTGTTATGGCTGGATTCATTGGGTTGTGCTTATGTTTGATGGAATCTGGTCCATTTTGTTGAAGTGGCTGCACATCATCACAAGCTTGACATACTCTTACATGTGAAGACAACCGTGCGAAACATCACATTAGCCAAACAGACGAGAGAGTTTGATGGCGCAGAAATAGAAAATTGCTATACCATGTTCACTGGAGACCCGGGAGAGAGAGAGAGAGAGAGGGGGGGGGGGGGGTAGGTATCATTTATGAGTTTTCAAAGTATAGTTGATCATGAATCAGAGCCTGCGTCCCTGCTAATGAGGGGAAAATACTCTTGCTTTTGGAGATTTTTGGAATTCACTGTAGATAAAGGCTGATGTCAATTGCTTTAATCTTTTCAGTACTTAACCCATTTTGCCTGTTGATAAATTGTGAAAAACAGAAGCACATATACATACTCTGATATAACTTTAAGCTGTTGCATACGAGCAACTTTGCTGGATTGTTGTATCTGCTGATACATGTGTGGATGTGCCTTGTGGTTATGTGTTGCTTGAATAGAAGTTATGAAACCAATGCAGTTGAGAAGCTCTGAGTGCTCCATTCTTATTTTGAGAATTCCTCAAGTTTGCTGTTGTGTCTGTGAACGCTTTCCCAGATATGCTTTCAAATGTCACCGAAAATCAGAAGCTGGAAGAGATGTCGTCTACCCAGTTAATGCCATTGCGTTTCATCCTATGTAAGTTTTGGTTGTCGATCAATTTTCCTTAGTCAAAACTCATCTACTTGTTGCTTGTTATCAACAGAAAACCTCTTGATCCCCCACCCGCACTCCCTGGATCCTGGGAGAAAAGAGAAGAAAATCGGAAAAATTATTGAGCATGGGATCCTACTGAAAGTTGATGAGTGGATATTTTAAATTTATGCCAAGATTGTTGGTTTCCTAACTCAATCAGCATGGTTTGAACAGTCTATTAAACTATGTGACACCGATTTGGTGGACTGTTAGGGTTTTCTCTGATATGAATTACTCTTTTTTTTTTTATGTTGCGATCGTATAAAGACTGCATTGAAGATTGGCTGTTATCGTGTGTTATGGATAATTTTTGGTTCCATGACTTGTTATAGTTAACAAGTAGTATGTGATAGTATCTGATATGTCACTTGATAACATTTCTTTCATAAACGGTATCTTATGCCTCATGGATTCTACCTGCAGCTATGGGACATTTGCCACCGGAGGCTGTGATGGTATAGTGAATGTGTGGGATGGTAACAACAAGAAGAGGCTATATCAGGTATGTGGGAGTATAGTGTTTTATGATGCCAGACGTTTTGCCTTTTGGAGATCTAAACTTTCTGATCGAACTGATGGATTTTCAATCCAGTATGCAAAGTACCCCTCGAGTATCGCAGCACTATCATTTAGTAGAGACGGTCGGCTACTGGCTGTTGCTTCTAGTTACACGTTCGAGGAGGGAGATAAACTGTGAGGAGAATCTGCATTGTCGTAATTCTTTTCGTGTACTTCTTCCATTCCTTGTCCAACTTGGCAACCGAATCCTTGTTCCTGTGTCTTGCAGCCACGACAGGGATGCCATTTACATTCGAAGTGTAAACGAAGTCGAAGTGAAACCGAAGCCAAAGGTGTATCCTAATCCCCCTGCTGCCTGATTGTGTGGCTTGACCCCTTTCCTCGTTAGCAGACTTGACGTTCTGGACTTGTAGTATAATGCCTGTTGAATTGAATATGTAGAATGTTTTTTGTAAGGTGCTTGTAGTGCCGTGTGATGGTTTTTTAATTAGGTGCTTGTAGTTGTGCCGTGGAATGTGACAAATTGGTGAGGGATAGTGTGAATGATGTAGATCAGTCATCAGCTGAAAATACACTGTATCGAATGTTCATGTGACTCCTGCTCGTCCATTGCATCTTTGTTGTTCAATACAAGAAAGCAGCAAAATGAGACCAAAGCTAAAGCAATGCAACGACAACCAGATCACGAACACGTTGAATCAATATGGAAATGCTTTCATGTTCCAAAAAAAAAAAAGGAACTTCAATCGTGATGTTTTTGACTTAACAAGGACCTAATCTAAAACTCAGAAACAAAAATGATCATAACATTAGTAGCATAGCACTGCTTTCATATACCAAAGCAACCTAATATCTAGATCAACATCCAAATAGAGAAGACGTCGACGACGAAGGGGAGTGATCGTGTCGCATTGAAAATGGATGATCACGTCGCAGGCAAGTCAGGCTTCTTGTTGGAGCACAACTTCAGGCAGAGGCCCACGAGTGAGCAGATGATGATGACCAGCCAGACGATGATGGACGCCACCAGCCTCGTGGAGCACGGTACGGAGCTGGTATAGGTGAGGAGGGTGACTACGACGAGGACCAGCAGGAGGGACGGAATCCAGGATAGAATAAAATCGTCCCCTTCTCTGCCCGCGGCCTTCTCGGCCTGGACATTTTTCTCAACCAATGCAGACCTCAAATCCCGAACAACGAGAACGAGAAAGAGAACGAGACTAAGAAGGATCTCGGCGTCAAGACTTGTCAGTGTCATCACACACCCCAGACTAATGTCATCGAAGGAATCGCTTGCGGTGGGTGGTTTACCCCTTCCGTCTATCGTCCTCATCCTGATCAGGAAAATGACTGCGGCGGCGAGAACAACAACAACTAAGTGCTGATATGCTTGTTTCTTTCGTTTGTCTCTTGTTTCTTATATCTTATCTAGCAATGCGCGTTGTTTTGTAATTGTAGGATTGATTTATCTGTCGATTTTGGATGTGTGGTAAAGTCCATATATAAATCCTGTCAGTATGATATCACTCTTGTTGCTTTTTATAATTACTGTGCTTATGATTTTGACTTCGTGTAATTCGTGGTATGCACATTCCTCAAGTCGATTATGGATTCCAAAAAAAATCACCCGAATGTTGATGATCCATAACGTTGCTTACTATTCAATCGACCAATCACACTATGCGCTGACTATATGCACAGCGTTTTGTAAATCGTGTGAATTTTTAATTTCTGCTTGTTTTCCTAATGTCTCGGGTATGTGGTTCACTGGTTCCTAGCAAGCGCATTCGCTCCTTCTGGGCAGACAAAGGTACCGAGCGGTGCCAGTGAAGGTCAGCAGAGCTCCCACTTGAAGTGCTTTAGCTCACCAATGGAACCTCTGGTTTGTGTTGTAAACAATATTTGAATTTTATGTTTGAAGAGTTGATCTCGATAGTAGTATTTCCTTTTCAAGAAGCATATGAGGGCATAAGGTCCATATGAAGTTCACTGATGACATGGAAGAAATAACTCATTCTATGAGTTTGCAGAATCGTAGTAAATCATGAATCACAGCCTACTCCTTCCTCCTAACGAGGGAAAAAAATTATTTGCCACTCTGATATTACTTCTCAAGCTAGGTAGCTAATAGCGTCTTCTCATCAACCGGTTAACTTTATTTCTTTTCAAAATGCTTATATCTCTCAGGTTTAGCAAAGAATTACGTACTAACAGCTTTGTTGGATTGTTTTATCCACGGATATGTGCAGCCTCGCGTTTATCCGTTGCTTGAATGGAAGTTCTGTGACCAATGCTGTTGAGACTTGAGCGTCTACTTGTGTTTCCTACTTATTCTCAGAATTCCTTTCTCGTTAAGTCGCTGCTTGTGGCTATAAACCTTTTTACAGGTATGTTTTCAAATGCCACCGAAAATCAGAAGTTGGAAGAGATGTTGTATACCCTGTTAGTGTCGTTTCATTTCATCCTATGTATGTATCACTTTTCAGGCGTGTTTCTAAGTCTTAAGATTATCTATGTGTTGTTTGTTAGCATCTTGTTTACTTGATTATGCTCCCAACCCAGAAAAGCCCTTGAACTCTTACGGGCACTAATTGAAAATGCGAAAGTGTTATTCTTGAGTATCGGATCCTACTCAAAGTGTGGATTGCATACGTAAATTTATGCTAAAAATTTTACTTTCCCAACTTGATCAGCATGGTTTGAACAGTTGGTTATACTATGTGACATCATTTTGCTGAAGTGAGTACGTAAGATGTTATGGATATGTTATACTACTAATATTGTCTACAAGTTAATAAAGACTGTTCGGTTAGGTTGCCTATGATTTGTGGCTTAGATTTGCTTTGATTCCATGACTCCTTGGTTGAAAAGAGTATCTCAGATATGCTGCTTGATAACCACTCGATCGATTGGCTTCTTACTTCTTCTTCGAGATGTATCTTTTGCCTCAATGGTTCTATTTGCAGCAATGGCACATTTGGCCACTGGAGGATGTGATGGTATAGTGGGCCTGTGGGGATGGTAACAACAAGAAGAGCTGTATCAGTATCAGGTATACGATTTTTGCGTTCACGCCCTGTGTAAGATTTACCTTCAGATTCTCAACTTTATTGTCCTCCTGGTGGACTTTCAAGTGTGAGGATTGAATCGCATATAAACACAAATACAAAGAGAGATAATAGATTTTTACGTGGAAAACCTGAAAATCGGGAAAAAAACCCACGGTCATCATAATCGACGACGAATCACTATTTGAGAAGAAGAGTACAAGATATAGTTTTTGATGTATCTATAGTATATAGATCATCTCCTCTACACGCACTAATTTATAGGCAGAATGAAGTTAAGTCAGGACAAATCTCTTGGTTATAATAATCGATGTCAAAATAGAGAAGTATACGGCTCTTCTAAGCTCCAATAATAAGTGCTCAATAATAGGTGATACGTTAATAATAGGTGCTTCACTAATCAGGTTCACTGCCAACAATCTCCCACTTGAGACTGATTATCCCAAGTATCTCCTCACATGGTAGTTATCGTGACGACTTGCAATCATCTACAGCACAAGTCCAACAGAAGCCGAACAAGACTTTTGCTTCTCAGTGATAACTGATTTTGTCAACATGTCTGCAGGATTATCTTTGGTATGAATCTTGACCAGCTTGAAAAAACCCTTCTCGAGCTCATCCCGGATAAAATGATATCTGACATCGATATGTTCGTAGATAAGCAGAATTCTTTACCAAATGAATTGCACTTTGATAAGCAGTATAACTTGTAGTCCATCTGCTTATGTCCTACCTCAGCTAGTAGACCTTTCAATCAAATCAGTTTCTAACATGCCTCTGTCAAAACAATATACTCAGCCTTTGTTGTTGATAGCGCAACCACTTTTTGCAACCTTGAAATCCAAGAAATTGCTGCACTCCCAAGAGTAAATACATAGCCAGTTGTACTCTTCTTGTTATCAACATCACCAGCCATGTCTGAATCTACAAACCCCTGCAAGCTTAGTTTAGCACCCATTTAACACAATGCATGATCCTTTGTACCTGTAAAATACCTTAAGATCCATTTAACTGCGTTCCAGTGTGAACTTCAGGATTAGACATAAACCTGCTCACAACTCCCACTGCATGAAAGATGTCCATCCTTATACAAACCATGGCATACATGAGACTTGCAACTGCTGAAGCATATGGAGTCTTTGACATCATGTTTTCCTCTTCCTTAGATTTTGGATTGTCTTGCATCGAAAGATTCCTGAAGTGACCTGCCAAAGGAGTAGACACAGGTTTGACATTCTCTATGTTGAATCTCTTCAAATCCTTAAAAATATACTCTTTCTTACACAACTTCAGTACTTTGTCCTTCTTATTCCTTTCAATCCTCAATCCCAAAATCTGATTAGCATCTCCTAAGTTCTTCTTTGAAAATCTTCTAGCATCTATTTTTTTAGTTTCTAGATTTATCTAATGTTACAACCTGCTACTAACATATAATCCACGTACAATAGCAGAATAATATAGGAAGTTTCAAAACTCTTGAAATAACAGCAATGATCCTTATGACAACGGGTGTAACCATTTCCCAACATAAACTTGTCAAACTTCAAATACCATTGTCTCGGGGCTTGCTTTAATCCATAGAATCTTCTCTTCAGTTTACACACCAGGCGTTCCTTACTGGTCTTTACATATCCCTCTGGTTGCTGCATATACAAGTCCTCCTCCAACTCACCATGAAAAAACGTAGTTTTAACATCAAACTGTTATAAGTGATGATCCTCGGCAACAAAAATACTCAGAACAGTTTTAATAGTTGGCAATTTAACCACAGGAGAACAAATTTCAGTGAAGTCGATACCTGTCTGCTGTTGAAATCCCTTTTCAACTAACCTGGCCTTGTATCTTATTGAGCCACTAGGTTCTTGTTTCAGCATGTACATCCACTTGTTCTGAATAGCCTTCTTTCCAACTGGAAGCTTTACCAGCTCCCATGTCTTATTCTGGATCAATGACATCATTTCATCATCCATGACTTTCTCCTACTCAATCTTGTCTCTAACCTGCATGGCCTCATTATAGTAACTTGGCTCACTACTATCTGTAAGCAACATGTAACTTATAGATGGGGAGTATCTATCAGGGGTTCTAATGGTCCTTCTGGGACGAGCAACTACAAGGGGTGGTATTACTGGCTCAACTTGATTCTCCTCATCTGCTTCAACTTGTTCTGTATCATGCTTTTCAACATTATTAGAAGAATAATCAAGTCCAACAAACTCAGCTCCTGACTTCTTGTTCTTCTCAGTGAACTTGTCCTTATGAAAAACATTTTTACTGAAAACCACATTTTTGCTTCTAATTACCTTATGAGTTTCATAATCCCACAATCTATAACCAAGGTTGTCCACACCATATTCCAAGAAGGTACATACTTTCGACTTTGCATCTAATTTGGATATGTCGACCCTGTTGATATGAACATAAGAGATGCAACTGAAAATACCCAGGTGTGAAAGTTTTATCTCTTTTTCTGTCCATGCTTCCACTGACAATCTACAGCCTATTGGCACTAAAGGTCCCCTGTTTATCAAGTAACCAGCTATATTCACAGGCTCAGCCCAGAATTGCTTCGGTAACCTATCATTCAATCTCATGCTCCTGCCACGTTTTGCAATAGTCATGTTCATGCTTTCAACAACGCCATTCTGTTGTGGAGTTCCTGGGACAGTTGTCTGTCGTCTGACGCCATACTCATTGCTGCAATATTCTCCTCCATTATCTGACCTCAAGCACTTTAACTTTAGACCTGTTTGATTCTTAATCAAACTTTTTCACTTCTTGAAAGTCTCAAACACATCAGATTTATTTTTCAAGAAATAAATGCAGAACTTCCTAGTAGCATCGTCAATGAAAGTAACATAGTAGCTAGCATCAGAAAGAGATGATATCTTTGAAGGTCCCCAGACATCTGTATGTACCCGTTCCAACTTCATAGCCTTTGGAGTTCGAACACTTTTTAAGAAACTAACTTTATTTTGCTTACCAAAAACACAACTTTCATAAAACTGTAAATCAATAAATGTCAGATATTTATCCCCGTAACCGGTTTATAGATGAGTGCTCTTGGGATAGTTGGTCTAGCCTTGAACTTACGTGCCTATGACTTCGTTTCATAGGGGATCCGCACAGCAGAAGATCCTGAATTTGAGACTTTCTACACCAAAAATATTCTCTTAAACGAAGGGATTCGAGCTTGGATGGCAGCTCAAGATCAGCCTCATGAAAATCTTATATTCTCAGAGGAGGTTTTACCACGTGAAAACGCTCTTTAATGGAACTTTAGCTTAACCGGTCGTGACCAAGAAACCACTGGTTTTGCTTGGTGGGCCGAGAATGCCCGACTTATCAATTTATTCGGTATTTCTTATTTATCCACTAGGTCAGTCTGGTTAGTTCCTTGCACCTATTTTTGCTGTAGCAGCTATATTTCGCTTTATCCTTTTTTTTCAAGGATTTCATAATTGGACCTTGCATCAAGTTTTCCCTTAGATGTCATTACCTTCATTTATTTTTTCGCTCATGTGTCCGAGCCTTTGATGCCACACATTTGCATCAGCTTTTAAGGTAGCCATGTTGAAACTGCTTCTGTTTGAAATCACGTAGAGAGTTCCTTCTCTTTTGCCTCGAGCAACCACCAGAGAGCCTTTACTGATCTTCCATTGATCACTACCAAACATAGTGATGCAACCTTCATCTGATAGTTGACTTACAGAAATCAGGTTCTTTGTAAGCTTAGGAACATGCCTAACTTGTTTCATCTTCAATTTTGTTCCATTTGCAAATCGGACCGGTATATCTTCTTTTTCAATTATGTCGTAGGGTCCATCATCACCAAGATAGACTTTATCGGAATTTCCATATCACGAGATGATTGATTTCTCCGTATCATCACCAAACTCTGCCAAGCAAAGACTTAATAAACAAACACAGCAACCGTTAGCTTATTGATTTCTCCAAACAAACAAGTCTTTCTCTCTTTTTGGAATTACTCGAGACGAACAGCAGCCGCAACACAACCCAGTGAGCGACTCCAAACAGAGCTACAATCTGTTACAGATTTATCAGCTTCAGCCAAGCACAACAATGACGGATTTGCGACAGATCAGTTTCAGATTCGTTCTTTTTGTGTGTGTGCGTGTGTTTCTCACTCTCATGATTTGGCTCTGATATCAGTTGTTAAGATTGAATTGCAAGCAAACACAAACACAAAGAGAGATAATAAATTTTTATATGGAAAACCCGAAAAGCGGGGGAAAAACCCACGCCACCACAATTGACTTATTGTCAACATCAAGCCGGTATGCAAAGTACCCCACGAGTATCGCAGCATTATCATTTAGCAGAGACGGTCATCTACTGGTTGTTGCCTCCAGTCACACGTTCGAGGAGAGAGATAAACCGCAAGTAGAATCCACATTATCTTTCTCTTGATGAACTATTTTATTCCTGGCCTAACTTGGACACTGAATTCCTGTTCCTCTGTCTTGCAGCCACGACAGGGATGCTATACTCATCCAGAGTGTAAATGAAGCCGAAGTGAAACCGAAGCCAGAGGTGTATCCTAATCCTCCTGCTACCTGATCGCTTGATTTGATCTCTTCCTTTGTTAACAGTCTTGAAATTATCGGTTTCATACGGTATCCCTGTTGAACAGAATATGTGGAGTGTTTTTTTTTTTGTTTTTTTTTTATGAATTTAGTTGGTGATCAGATCTTTAACTGATACTTACATGCCTGTTGTTTTGCTGGATTTGACATACCAGTCACCCTCGGATATGCTCTTATGCATTGTGAATTGCTCGTGGGCTGAACAATTAGCATTTGAGGGGTTTGCAGCTGGGCTACTTCAAGGCTTACTCTGTGTGGGTTACAGAGTCTAGTCCCACGAAGAAACTGAAGTGGATGTCACCGATAGTTGATTATTTAGTCATATCAAAACAATCTGGTTTTTTAGCCGCAGATTTCAAATAGTTAGTATTAAATTACACTAAATGTGAAACTTTTTTTTTTTCTTAATCATTGATTTTCATGGTATATTTTTCATTTAATGATAATTATTTGAAATCAACCAATAAAAAAACACAAAAAAAAAAAAAAAAACTTATGGTAAAAGTATACTCAGGTTGTTTGTGTGGTCCTTGATCTGAGTTTCTAAGTGGAGTGGGAATCAAAATTGCGAAGTCGTCACCAAATGTCTTATTGCGAGAGAGAGTGGGAAGAAGTGGAGAGGGTGGCTGGCGAGAGAGTGTAAGAACACTCAACTGATGCGTCACCGTTGGAGACGACGGCACGCAATGCCTTGCTCAGACGTGTCATATTTTTTTGAGTTGGCATTTTTCACACACTATTAAAAGTCTCTTCATGTATACTGCTCGATTAATAAAGCTAGGGTGTGACCTTCAAAAAAAAAAAAAGCTAGAGTGTGCGCTTTCTGAGACTTAAAATTGCAAGAGCAATTGGTTTTTAATCATGTAAGACTAATCTTGCTTTTAAGTTAAGCACCTTATCAAGCATCTATTTTTAGCTGGATGAAGTATCCCTCATTTTTTTGATTGGTCACAAATAGTATAAAAAAATTCAAAATACGGGTGGATCAGAGTTATGTGTATGTCATCAATGATCAAAGGAATAGTTCTTCGAATGAGATGTCCATTTTTCCAACTAATTAAGAATCCATATGAAGGAAGTAATTAAACTGTGAATCCTGTGAACTTTTTCAACAATATACACTTTAAGAAAGATTTATCCAAACGTAAGTGGGAAAAGAGCAAAATACTTTTTCATTAACAAGATCTTACGGCAAAAAAATGAAGGGGAGAAATTTAAAGGCAAAGGAGAAACGAGGAAGTAGCTGCCACGTAGTGTGATTAAAGTGTGGACGCTAATATTTAGTTAACTCACAAGACAGCTACACCATGTGAGGAAAGAGTACACTTGGAGTTCGAGAGGCGAAATGTCAGTATCATCATAATCATGAGTTTTTTTAAGCATGAATAATGGAGTTTAAGTACTTGATATGGAATAAAATCGAAGTAAACTAATAATGATTAAGATGCGATGGTTTAACTCACTTCATGGTTGTTACTAACAGAGTATCCAAAAAAATCTTCAAGATATAAATGCTCGGAGTATTGATTTTTGTGATTTAAAGACTATGATCCGAAGAACTTGATTTCATTTTAACTCTTATAAGATATATAAAGTTTCATTATTTTTAATGAAAAAAAAAAATGTTGGGAGAGCTTTGTCCCCTCATGCGTCCATCTCTCTTCCCGTTAGGATGATCTTAATTCTTAATGGAATCCCTTCTGAATATTGATTGGAGAATCCCTTCTGAATGTCTTGCTTCTGAAGGTTATTATGAGCTAAACTATGAAGTTCATGTGTCGTAATCTTATCGGTTTATGTATAGTTATGATCCATGTATATGTCAATTAATCCTTGTCTAATGTCATTCAAGTCATAATCTGCCTCGCTACAGTACATATAACTTTTGTAAGCACCTCCATTATCATTTATTATCACTGGATGCTTCATCTCTATCACAGTGCTTTAGTTTTTGCAATGCTTCTCTTCCAAATTCGATCTGGATTTCAGTTTTGGAATTGAATTCTGAAGTCAACTTCCCAAAGAACAATAAAGGTTACACATACACAGACCTAGCAACCTCACATATATGTTAACGTTATAGGATAATCATTACAGGTACATTTATACACTTGGTACTCAAGTACGACAATCCGAAATCGAGCCCCTTAATTACAACACTTCAGAAGCTTAGCACACAGTTTCATAGACGCGTCGAATCAGATTCAATATTTTGTAAACTATGTTACAAATAGAAGTTCGCACTGCGTATAATTTGGGACGTTGTTATGTTCACCTTGTAATTCCTTCAAAATCTGGCAAAGTCTTGTTCGCACAATCAGCAAATAGAATCACTGAATGAAAAGGCATCACGCTAGCATAGACTGAATTCGCCGCATTAAATTGATCATTTAAACATTAATGGGTCATTATGACTTAATCTCAGTTGATCCCGAGAAATTAACCCAGAAACAAATGCATTTATACCATTGTGCACTGACCCGTACACACACAAAATCTGTTTGGATACATGTACGCTTTGATACTCTCTAGCTAAGCAATATCCCACTCATGATTTTTGATCATGTAGCATGCACAACACCTGCTTCAACTATTAATCCCAAAAGAAATCAATAAATATCAGATCTTGATTTTTACTATCATTAATTGTGCAACATACACATGAGGAGAGGAGTGGTTGGTTTGGTGTGTGTTGGGTGCAAAATGGCATATTGTATACTCTTTCGAGTTTGCTAGGTTGAGAATAGTCCGGTAATCTACTACGATAGCCTCTAGCTCACTTTTGCTGGCAGATTTTGATTTTCAGCCCGTCCACCATGATTCACAACCGAGCAGTAATAATCCAACTGATTCGAATATTCATTATATTATAATAATCAAATCCAATAACGTATTTTCTAAAAATATTTTTGATTTAGAAACTTTTATATTTATTTGACGATAACAAACAATGATTAATTTTAAACAAACTATATTCATCGATTATACTCATACATCACATAGTGAGTGGCGTTGTAACAAAATTTCCACCAAATGAGATGTGGTGTTTGGTCAATTCATGGATTCAATAGTATGCAATTGAGAATTAGCCATCACTTTGAACTTGACTTCATGGAAAAAACGAGGAAGCAATGGAACAGTAAGCAGAGTAATCAAACCCAATTAAAAAAAACGCCCAGTTGGGTGGTTGATTGAGTCGGCGTTGTACCTGCAGTTGCCCTCTTGCCAATTCCACCACCTCTCCTCTCCTCTCCTCTCCCAACTCCCACTCTCTGTTGACCCTCACCGACTTCACTCCCTTTTCCTATACTCTACTCATCAAATTCAATTTTATTTTTCCCAATTTATTCCCTACTTAATTAATTTAATTTTCATTTTTCATATCTCTATATATAAAGTTGAGGAGAAGCCAGGGTAGCCCACCCTAGCAGCAGCTAGCGATTTCTCCAACTCTCACACTCCACCACTCTCTCCAAACTCCCTCAAATATTCCATCCCCTCTGTTTCCTCCCCACATACTCACTCATATTAATCCCCTGAATTCTCTCATGTCTCCGCCGCCGCCCATCTCCGACAACTGGGCCAAACGCAAACGATCCGACCGCCCCCACCCGCAACCGCCGCTCGACGAGCAAGATCACTACCTCGCCATCTGTCTCCTCATGCTCTCCCAAGCCAACGTCCCCCCCGAATCACAACAACCCTCCACCAGCCGCCAATCTCCGAATCCTTCGTCGTCGCTTCCTCCGCCGCCGGAGTCCAAGATTGCATATAAGTGTGCCGTGTGCGACAAGGCATTCTCGTCATACCAGGCCCTCGGCGGTCACAAGGCCAGTCACCGCGTCAAGCCAACCGCCGATGATAACCGAATCATCCCCTCTTCCGCCACCGATGACGCGTCCCCCAAGGCGGCTGCGGCGATGACGGCGACGGCGATGAATCCGAGTGGGAAGCCACATGTGTGTTCCATCTGTAACAAGGCCTTTCCGACCGGGCAGGCGCTCGGGGGACATAAGCGGTGCCACTATGACGGCGGGCCCAAATCCGATAAGGCGGTTGCAGAGAAGAGCAGTTTGTTGGCTATTGCTGCGGCAACCTCGACTACGTCGGACGGTGGGCCCGGGGTGTCGACCATTACTCATAGTCAGAGTCACAGGATAATCGAGATTGATCTGAACGAGCCCGCCTTGCCAGAACTGTCGCCGGAGTGGGGCGTTGACTTGGGGAGGAGAGCCGGTCTAAGTCCTGATCAGGAGGTGGAGAGCCCTCATCCCTCGAAGAAGCCAAGACTGCTGTTCAGCAGCCGGACCCACACCGCCTCCGGTTCTTGAATCGATGATGAAAAGTTGTTACAATTTGTCATTTGATAGATTAGTTTCTCGATGGATACTATAGTCGTTTAGTATGTTTTTGGTGTTGTGTGATACTGAAAATTATTAATAGTCATTGTCCAATGTTAATATGATCGTATTTAGGAAGTTTTATGTTGAAATAGATCAGAGATCGATTTGTTCATTTGTAATGCTTCTTATATTTTCAAGACGTTTATATTTAATTAGTATCTACATATACATATTATGCGATCCGAATTGATTTCACGATTTCTCGATTTCTAATGTTTGATGATCAATCTCGTCATCACTGCCTTGGTGGTGGGGAGGCGGTGGTGGGCGAGGAGGAGTAACGGTAATGAGGCGCGAAGGAGTGATCGATCGATCGATGCGTAGCGTGCACACGTTGGGCATGAGGAGGGGTGGTGTGGTGGATGGCACTTGGACAGCAAGGAAGTTGGAGCGCCCCGAAAGTTTCCCTAGTGTGGAGTGGAGTGGGCCGCAAGCCAACTCTTTCACGGCCTCGCTGGACCAAAGACCTCTCCACACGTCTCGGGGATCCAAGGGGGTCATTTTCGACATTACACAGGAGTAATGTAGAATAGTCTGGTTTCGGGTCCATTCTAGTATCGTGGTTTTGTTGTTGTTGTTGACGTAGTTGATGCTTTAGCCAAAACACGCGGTGTTTCGCCTAATTGTGTGTTGCTTTGCTTTGCTTGCTGTGGGTGGAAATTCCATGGTTTTTGGCACGTCAATGGCATTGGAATGTTTTTCCTTTTTGGTTACTTGTACCGCGTGGTTAGGTTTAGAACATTCAAGACGGTGAATTAGTGTGTTTATTTTCACTGAAGCATTCCACGTTTCGAGAATTTCGACAATTAACTCAGTACTCTTCAACTCTCTTGATATTTTCTTGACACGAGAAGACATTTTTTCCATTGATGCTGGACGTTAGGTGTTAGATAGGAGTATAGTATATATATTATTCGCCTTGAATATATTATTATCCGTTTGGATTTTTGCTTGGATTGATTTTTCGATATTAAAATATAGGAGTTTCGAGTCATTGATTACGTGATTGTGAGAAGAATTATTTGTTAATGAGACAATCTATCCATGATGGAGATGATTTTAATTTTATTACAGGACATAAACACGAGATGACTTCCGTTATGCACTCCACAACAAAAAACTCAGTCCAATTATTTCGGTCTACATCTCAAAATCAGTAAAGACGGAAGGATTAAAAACACTAACTATAATGTTTAAGTAAATGGTAACACAAGACACTGTTTGAGTATACCAATTGGTATCATATTACGTTGGGTTTGGTATTTGGTAAAGGATAAGGATATCAGTATACGTCCAGATACCGAACACAACACACAGCGTGTGGATTTCTGCTTTTGACACAATGCAGTTGGCCCAAAAAAAAAAAAAAATTAGCTTGTGGGGATACACATAACTTACTTGAATAAGTCGGGAGAATTACAGATATGTGTGATGTGTGTGTTGCTTTGCTCACTCCCCATATGGCATGGGAGTGTTTCAGATGATGATCCAATTGCTTTTGTTCTTGGACCGTTATGCTTTGATATGGAAGGGAGAGAGTTTCATAGTTATCCCTTGTATTGATGCTTCAGGATATGTTAGGTTTCATGACCACTTCAACGGTGGTTAATTATTAGCGTCTTAGAGCATTTACATCACATATACTTAAAAGATTCTCTATTATATTAGACGTAGTTTCATATTCTTTCTAAAACGCATATAGGTTTGATATGTAATAACCGAATAGATTTACTGAGTCATTGTAGCATGGGTTTCTTACAACTTCTTTGCAAATCTACATACGGAAACGTCTGTAAAGAATATCTTTCCCGCATTTGATGTGGGTGTCGATTGATGATATGTTCACGCTTGAAATTTATGAGAGAGATCTGTGCGAGATGAAACCAATCAGAACCTTAACATTTCGATCACAGTACTCGTCATAATTAACTCGAAAAATATTTCTTTTTAACTCATTTTATTAGTTCTGTGTCCATGACTCTCAAGCAATTTTGTCAACAAAATTGAATAACCAAATATACTCTTTTAGAAATCTTTTTCCTGAAGATTGAATATAGAGACTGAGACCAGTCCTCGTTTTTAGGCAAAATAAAGTATTGTGGTGATGAAGATTAGTGTGAGCAAGCGAAAGAAATGGGGAAGCAAAGGTGTCCTTTGCGTGTAGGGATTGGTTAAAGCTCATGGTTGTGGATAACATAACCGAATAATTCCTTGGAGGACAAGGAAGAAGAAGAGACTGAGGATGTGATAAAACTTACTAACTCGTTTGGTTTCACGTTTACTCTAGTTGGATTTGCTTCATTATCCTTTTGCTAAGTTAGTCACTATAAGCGTCGGGCAACGTGGCAACATGTCAGCGGTCGTCGTGGTTGTTATGGTGTTTGTTTGACACCTGTCGAATCGCTATCTACATAGTGGAAGATAAAAAAGGACCTCCGATCGTAGGATCTGAATTGAAGACGATATCTAACTTCTAATAGAAGTTTGAGGAGATCTTCTGTTTTTAATATGAGCAAACAAAGGGCATGTGCACCGCTTAGAAACAAACAGAGTTTGTGAGAAAAGTGATATGCTTTCATTGAAATTAAGTAACTGCTTATCTACTTTCGTGGTTAGGTTTAGAATCAAGGAACTCGTGTTGAGTGTGCCAACTATGGAACTCATCTTTTAAGTTGTGGTTGCCGTCAACGGGGTGACACATGTTACTACAGTCTACAGAGTCGTCATGCGTTCATATAAGTTTATGATCAATAAGCGACGTGTCGTACTAGTTAGACTTGTTACCAAAGCATGTTTAACAATTGGCTAGACATACAACTAGCCAGAGCATGTGAAGCTCACAGAATGGACCGACCTTGATGCCGCCTACGCAGGCAATATCTTTGAGCATACAGATTCCCGGTGATGATGGTGAAGTGAACCTAGTAAAAGTCTGGCAACAAGTATATCATTGTCATAGCAAATGCTGGTGTGCTATACCCAGAAAACATTAGCACATATTTCAGCTGTGTGTTTAGGCATGCATGTGTGTATGTTGTGCAACTGATAGTACTATATCAATTACAATGAGTTGTGATGTTCTCACTGGTTTCCGACTATCATTTGGCCCACAAGTACCACAAGCTATTGTTAACCAAAACTAGCCTGTTCTAGTATATGCTAATCGGCTGATTACAGAGTGGCTGATTTGCTCTGATATTGCTAGGTTGGGGCTACCATTCGATTGGAACAATTCTACACCATCAGACTAACTACTGATGAGACAAACGTTGTAAAGTTTTAGCGAAAATTTTAATCACATACTCTCATCTTTCAATTGAGACGTAGGTCCCAACTTTGATGTCCATATCAAAAACACCTAATCAACTCGTGTTGTTCGACAAGCCATCGAATCAATGGAAACACCCACCAAATCAATAGCTTCAAGGCAGCATGCGGTAGGCCGTAGGCAGCACTGTATACTTCCCTCGACTTCCCCGTGCCAAACATGAGCATTTCTATTCTCACATGGGCGGTTACTGTCTTACATAGATTACCTCCTCAGTCCTCTCATACTGATCTCCGGCCAACATCTGGACCAAGCTTTCTTATATTCGCTTTGACAAAAGTTTCATTATTGTAGCTTTTATGGAGTCGAACCTAACAGAACATCGAGCTTGTCCTTTTTAAAACACGAACTCGATGTTTGTACAAAAAAAATGTGCCGATAGTTAGTACAAAACCAGTCAGACCTGTTAGATCTCTAGGCGTCACTGACTGAACACTATAGTCTGGGAATACAGTCAGACCCAGTTTCTAACTAACAAAACCAGCTATAGAAGAAGCCATGCGGCCATCAACAGGCACCTGATTGTTTGTGCTCAGGATGAACACTGTGAGAGATGTTACCAGAACTGTCTTATCCCCAAGTTTCGCTCTCCCTTGCCTATGAATACATCAAAAGGATTAATTCAGGGGTTTCAAGCTTAGAAACTGCATCAGTGACATCTAAAAAGAACTTCCGGCTGGAAAAGGAGAAACAATAGATCGTAACCTCTTCGTTATCAAGACCATTTCATTCATCAACCACAAAAAGAGATGCCTGGTTTCTTAACAGCTAAAGTACACTGGGATTACCTGTAAAATAAAAAGTCATCCAATACTAATGGAAGAATCACACAACACAAACTGGGGTAACTCAAATTCCCACCATCCAGCATTCCAAAATCTGGTCCTCAACAATTCATCATCAGAATCAGTTCTTGGCCTTTACAGAATTGTTCTCCTTGATTCTTGCTCGATTGTCCAGCTTAACAAAGCGTTTGAGGTCTTCAAAAGGAAGAGATTCAGCATCCTTCCTTTGGAGCTCACTCAATGCAGGGCGTTTGTCAAGCAGGTGCCAGAGCCAATCTGGGTACTCGGAATCCGGTAACACTTTGGGATCCATTCCATCCTTCAAGATATTAGCACCAACCACAGTGGTAGACTTGACTTCTTTGCTTAGAGTTGATGCCTTGGGTGCATCAGCTGCACCTCCTTTGGAGCCCTTCTTTTTACTGCCACCAGCAGCTGCATACATTCTAAAGTCAACAAACCTAGAAGCTGGCTCCAACATCATAATGTTTTGCATTGATCTTACAGTGTTGCGCATTGCCATTTTGTGGCTGCCCTGAAGCATTAAGTAGTCAAAATGAAGCTTTTAAAAGATTGAATTTCAGAATGCCAACTTCAACACTTGAAGACCCAAAAATAATACTTCAGTTAACCAAACAAGCCGCATAGAAAATTCTTTTTCTTTTTCTTTTTTTTATTAAGTTTAGAAATGCCCATTTTCTCCTGTAAACACATCAACCAGTAAAACAAGACACATATTTGATAATCCTACTTATTTGTTCGAAACAAATTAGTGTTTCTTTTCACCATCTGTTTGGTTCTATAATCCCCAAAATGGTATGCAATCCGATTCCGCCAGAAGAGTATTCCCTTTCAAACAGTTTCATCAGCAAAAGACCTTAAAAATTTAATGGTATGAAGGCGTTCACATTATGAGATTCCAAAATGTGCGAGTTGTGAGAAGCAAACTTGTATTGAAGGATCTGCAGCTATGATCAAGTATCATCGGATGTGAATTTTTTCTGGTTTATCGTTCATGCTCTGACCAAAGGGAAAACTCTGATGTACTCTGGCTGCATGCATATGTTGACAAGCTCTCCGATAAGACCCCCGTTTTCGAGATCTTCCTAAGTCAAACAACCCATCTTGTTGAGAGCAAAAGTCCAAATATCATAGCATCATTGGAACCCACATTCAATCCGCTTCATCATGATAAACTACTCAGCTTTTGGCGCATTAACAGAAAGACAAGAACAAAGAGTTCTAAAGCACGAAATATTTGAACCACCTAGTGTTACAAACGAATTCGCGCACGTTTTCACACTGAATCAGACCCATTGGCTATCCAACTCAAGTACACAGCATCACAGAGAAACTAAAAAACACATAAAAAGCAATGGAAACTAGCAAATTGGAACAGATATGCAGAGAACAAAATTAGGCACCAATCTCGAATCCAACTCCATTGGTCCATTTTTCAATAGACATCACTGAAATCAACTCCAAAGGGTTTCCCACAAATTAAACAAATCGATGATTCTATACAATCCCCGTTTGGGTTTCTCAGAAATTATTTCATCAACACTCAGGCAGATGTTCTAGGGTTCACAGAAAAGACATACCTACCCAATTTGCAGCAGAACGCAAAAACCGATAATCGCCGCTGCAATTCCTCGTTCTTGTCACCTGCTAGTCAGATATTTGGTCGCGATTTGGTCGCTGCGATGATCGTACTCACGTCGTGTCTCTCCTCGCCAACCCTCTGCGTCCAGCCCTCCGGTTCACTGCAATTGCTGATCTCTCTCTTTCTCTCTCGAGGCCGTGGAGAGAAAGAGAAATGGGCCGTGGGCCGCAACTTCTATTAGGTTTTTGGGCCCTCTTGTTGTAAGGCTAGTTGACAGTGTCATTTCATTTCCCCAACCCGATTACAAATAAATCATACCCAGAATAATATGAAACACAACGACTGCTTTCTTATCAACCAAACACCCTGTCAGCCTCCATAATCATATGAGCCAAAGTAACAGGCAACGTTCTTTTTTGAAGACTAAGTTATTCCTCGCCTATCAGATATAGTATATCAATCCGAAGAGGGTCTTCCTCTCTTGCTTCACCTCATCAGTCCTTCCTTTAGTTACTTTAAACATCCATGACAACCATTCTCTCCATGTCACATACCTGCATTGCAACCCCATGCTCTCTACCACAATCCTCATAACATCAAAAGAGAAATCACAAGTGAAAAAACAGAAAACAGCAGGTTTCAGGTTCCTTCGAGCATAAAGGCAAGCATCATCATCTGTAACATCCATACGGCACAACCTCCCTTTAGTTTGCAACTTATCCTTTATCATCAACCAACATATGAATCGATGTCGAGAAACAACAACAGAATACCACAAAGACTTCCATCAATAAACCTTCTCAGGTAAACGCTGTAGTATAAGGATCTTATAAGCAACACAAGATGAGATCTCACTTATATTATCAACATATTTATAAGATCAGCTCCATCCAATTCTACATATTGTTTCAAAAAATCCCTAACCTCGAGTAGATTTTTTCATCCCCATGACCTTGTCTGTTTCTTTTGTACTTTTCATATACTTATACCTCTCAAATAATACTCATTTACCCACTTCACACATAACCTATCTTTTTTATACTCCATAGCCCATGAATGACAGGAAACAAGGGTCTTATTCCAGATTTCTATGTTTTTGAGACCTAAACCACCCACTTGCGTAGAAAGACAGATATCTCCCCATGACACAAGAGCCTTATGGGGGTCCAAGGCCACACCGGACCATAGAAAGGCTTTACACTTACTGTTAATCTCTTGCAAAATAGCCTTTGAAAACACAAATATCTGGCTCCAATACAGCTGGAGTGTTTGCAAAATAGATGCCACCAATTATAGTCTACCTGCATATGAGAGTAATCTGCCCTCCCATGATGAAATACGAGCCAAAATCTTACCAATCAATGGCTTGTACTCGTTTACATGTAACCTCCTAGCTGTCAAGGAGACTCCCAAATACTTGACTGGAAGATGATCAATCATACAACCAAGAATACCAGCAAGAGCATCCTTTTGATCAGCATGAACGCCAACAATAAACAAGGAGCTCTTTACATCATTCATACATAACCCAGAAGTAAGAGCAAAGAAGTGAAGAACAACCGGTAACAAAGAGATAGAAGGGACATCAGCCTTAGAGAATAGCATCAAATCATCAGCAAATATCAACTGGACAAGCTTCGCCCTGCTACATTTAGGATGGAATGAAAATGGCCTCATTTCAATGGCTCTTTTGAAAGCTCGAGCTAGATAGTCCATAACCAGGATCAAGATATAAGGAACTACAGGGTCGTCCTGCCTCAATCGTTTCTTGCCTTAAAAAAAAATGTAAGACATCGCCATTAATAACCACTGAGAATCTGGAAGAAGTCAAACAAGTGATAAGTCTGGCACGAAAAACAGGAGGAAAACCTAGGCCTTCAAGCAATTCAGCGATAAAAGCCCAGTCCACTGCATCATAAGCCTTCCTTATATCTATCTTTGCCATGCATCGGGGGAAAACTCCCTTCCTATCATATCCAGCTAGTAACTCCTGACTAAGAACACTATCCACAATGGAGCGACCACTAACAAAGACACTCCGTGAGGGATCAACGATATCAGGAAGTACCTCTTTAAGTCTAATAGCCAACATCTTAGAGATGATCTTGTAGAGTATATTACAGCAGGATATAGGCCTGTAGTCCCCAGCTGATGAAGGCTGATCATGCTTTGTCACCAGATTATAAGCGTAGTATTCACTTGCCCTAACAGTATACCAATATAAAAGAAGTCCAAGACAGCTGCAATCACCTCTTCTCCCACAACATGCCATATGCATTTGAAGAACTTAGAGGTATATCCATCGGGACCAGGAGCCTTGTCATCCTCAATACATGATAAAGCAGTAAACACTTTAGAGGAGGAGAACTGAGCATCAAGCAGCGATTTATGAGCATCAGTTAGCATAGCACCCTCCTGGAGGATCCTAGAATTAATAGAATGAACCCTTGGAGATGCTGTTCCCAAGAGAGATTTATAGTAATGAACTATCTCAGAGCCAGTATCTTGTATAGCCATGGCTCTAGTGCCATCCTCTCTTACTAAGTTGGATATCTTGCTCCTTCGACGCCTCGCTTTAATCAAGGCATAGAAATATTTTGAGCCCTTATCCATACCTTGATACCAGTTCACCTTAACTAGTTGCTTCAAGAACAGCTCCTCAGCCATAGCAAATCGTTTCAGCTTCCTTGTACATCTATCCACCTTCATCTCCAATTCAGCTGAGAAAGAATTCCTAAGATGACCCTGCAGCTCTAGCAGCTTATTTCTAGCTTCATTCACCCGTTGATCAATATTAGAAGTGACACGCTTATGAAATGCTTTCAAATGAGGCTTCAGCATCTTAAGCTTAGAACTGACCCTAAACGTAGGGTAGCCTTCCACTGAAGAGTTCCACAACTATCTCACAGAATCCAGGTGTCTTTATCCACATATTTAAAAATCAGAAAGAAAACTTTGTATCCCGACATCAGCAGACCAGGAAATTATGACATGACAATGGTCAGAGAGATCAAATTCAGGGAAGTAAGCATGTGCAGCTTCATAAGCCTTCATCCATCGACTATTCCCCAAAACATGATCCAATTTAACCCTCATCCATGTATCATTACCTTGGTTATTGAACCAGGTATGAAAACAGCATGAGGCTTTCAAATCCTCCAATCCATTACGAAGGAGACAATAAGTCACTTCAGAACAAGGCTCAATAGAAATTCCGTCATAACCCACCTTCTACACCATACGCACAAAGGCATTGAAATCACCAGCTATCAACCACGGACAATCAGATTGCATATTCAAAGTTGAAAGCTCCTGCCATAGCCTCCTATGCCGAGCTTTAGCATTGCTAGCACAAACAAAAGTAACCAAAACATTCAAAGAGCCCCGTCTGCAAACAATCTCACGAGTAAGAGTTTGATCCGAGACTGTCACATACTTTGACTCCACATTCGCAATATTCCAGAAAACACAAATGCGACCATTGAAAGCAAAATAATATTTGTTAAGGCCATTCCAACTATGAAAACAAGCCTTAGCAACCTTATTGTATTTCGAAGCCTTGAATTTAGTCTCCAAGTAGCACATAACATCTAGTCTATACTTGACAATGGACTGCCTTATTGCATTATGTTTATCGGCCTTATAAAGGCCTCTTACATTCCAAACACCAATCATCAAGTGACAGCTGCCACCACCCCCTAGACCCTTGCTCAGCATTCACATCCTCATCAGAAAATAAGCTAAATCTGGATCCCTTGGGAGATTTGCCTACCAATGGCTGCATTTGCATCATACCTGGGCTATTAGTCACTTGAATACCATGAGCAGTTTGAGAAACTAAATCACCTTTAACGGACTCCACAGACTCAGCAATACCCTTCTGAGATACCAAATCACCCTTAACAAACTCCACAGGCTCAGCAACACCCTTCTGTTGACCATCTCTCTTGACAACCCAGACTTGTTTATGAGGAATATATACTGAGCAGAACTCCTTCCCATGCCCCCATAACAAGCAAGTATCACACTTCACTGGCTTCCATTCAAAAGTAACTTCCTGCTGAATTTTAGTTCCATCAGGACCAATGAAGAAAAGACGTTCTACCAAAGGCTTAGACGTATCCACATCAACCAAAACACGAGTATAAGAAATCCTTTTCCTCTAAGCTGTTATCAAATCAGTTCTAATAGGGCTGCCCACCTTATCAGCAAGCTTGTCTAGCACACGAGGATCCCAGAACTCTAAACCCAAATTATCCAGGTGAACTCATAAAGGTATTTTATCCAGAATCTCCTCATGAAAGCAGAACCCTGGCCTCCATTCCCTTAATACAAAGGGCTGAGGAACCAACTGCCCTCCAGTATTCGAGCCCTATCCTTCTTTGAAGCAAATCTGATAATAATGAAACCCTGATCATGGAGGAAATATTAGGATCACATATGTCCTTTCACCGGTTCTTAACGAAGGCAGCCATAGCTGAGAACAACACTTTCTCATCAAGAATATAGCCAATCAACGAAGTGTCCCAATAGGAGCAAGTATTGTGGACTTCCTCCTTCGTGATAATATTCTCCTCATCAAGACAACTCTAATGAGAGAGTTGATGTCATTTTTTTCTGGTTACGATTCCGAGGAACTCGAAGTCAACCAGTGTTCTTTCCTGAACCACGTTTCAACACATTCATGTACGACACCAAGGGCTCAGATGACTGCACTCCCGAGCCCTACACCACCTTCGCAGTCATAGCAGAATTAACACACTGATTAGGCAAATCAACCATAGCATCAACCTCATCAGTCCATTTAATAGAGCGATCCCCTTCCGAAATCCCGTCGATACAACTTAAACCCTCATCTCCCTTTGTCACCACATCCTGCTGAGAATCAATCTTCGAAAGAGATCCAGCAGATTGCAACTTAGAGTCAAGACACGGCGAGCAGATTCGGAGAATCCAACATTCACATCACACAAGTTCTTGTCCACAATCTTCGCCTTACCCCTTTTTTCAAGAGTCTTCGGGGAGCATTCTTCTTCGCACGACCCATGAATACAAGAGAAAAAACCCTAGTCGGACATTCTCACCAACAGCATCGTCGCCGGCGAGGTGAGAAGCGCTCTCTCTCCAACCCTTAAAATTAACTTGTTGACAGTCCCATTTATTCTTATTGATAGTCCCATTTATTCCACTTCTCCGGAGCGTCGTCGTCGGCGACAATGTGGGAAGAGACGGAGGCAGAGACAGTAATCGTATCGTCTTGTAGAAAAGAAACGATGGTCAAAATCGACAACGATGGTCACTGGTGGCCGATTAGTTCACGGAAGCATGCAGGTATGCCAACGATGGCGAAAGTCATAAACATCCCACAGGCGGCGGCGAGGAGGAGGAAGAATCCCTATATTCGGGAGAATCAAATGGCCAGTTCCATTCCTTGGGAGAATGCGGAAATGATTGGGTTGGAGTCGAGAACCAAATTAGGGCTTTAGACTGAAAATGTCGAATGAGACATTATACCGGGATGAAATCAAACATCAGTGTCGTTTCGGGAAGTGTTTTAATGTCTATGTTACAGATAAATCTTACGCGCAAAGTATTTACATATTATTTTGTATTGTAAAGTTGTGGTTTGAACCCTCTGACGAACAGAATGGTGTCAGGTTATCTATCCGACATTACAGGTGTGGAGGCCAAGTTTGGTTTATGAGAATTTGATGATCCAATACTCCCTCCTTCCCGTGAGGAGTATAACATTCTAACTGGGTTTAAAAATTTATTTGATAGTTGAATTTTTTTGGTATTTGTGTGATGGGGATTTATTGGAGTAAAATAAAGAGAAAATTTTGAGATTACTGTAACAAATAAAAAACAATTTAATATTTTTGATTCTAAATAAGAGAATGTTAGCATTTACGGTGAGACGATCAAATACAATAAATGTGAAGATAATATAAGATATGGTATGAAAGCGCGTAAATTGATATTGGTGAGCCTATGAAAAGGGCATGATGATAGGTAGAATCATTCGGCAATTACAGTTGGTGTAATGTTCAACTTTTGGGATCCAAGTCAAATCCACGCACCAATTACAAAAAATCTCAATATCATAGATGTGCTAGATGTGCTGGTTGTGAGCTCTCCATATTCGATGTTAGTTTTATGTCTTCAACAAGTAGTCCTAGGATATGGTATCACCATAAAGTTTTAATCTTGTGACGTAATCTATTACATCTTGCTCCAATATGTTTAGCCATGTGCCTCTCAAGCTGGAAGAATCTTGCTGCACTTCAGCTTTCTTTATTTTCTGGGTTCTCAGTTTGGTCCCTTCTATTTAACATTAGAACGTTGATTCTGGTACGACCATACTTTTATAATACTCCCATGCATTATTATTATTCAATCCTCGCGTTTCAAAGTTCATTTTCTCTCTTCACATATATTGGATTATTCAAATCCATCAAAGATGCTTCCTGTCTCCTAACCCCGGTGTTCATTTCGGCTGATATCGAGATGCTTGCTGGTTCCCCTTTTGTAGATCTTCACGTTCCCGAGCTGTACTTGTACTACTCCCACTACTAATTTTCCATAGTATTCCCACAAAAAGATGCTATAGCTATTTGATTAATGAGTTGAGGTACATTAATCTCCAGAAAGTTGATGATGGGTCTGTATTATAGTGGGAGATTCGTATCAGATGATGACTCTTTGCTATTATTTTAGTTGCGTTTGGTTTGATTTTCTGTTGTTAATGTCTCCTTGGATGCCATGTTCTGTCCGTGGTCGGTGGCGCATTGCCGCCAGACCAGGTCAACCATCTGTTGAGAGACATGTTCTGGCTCAACTGATCAACTCAACTCCCATGTGGATAGTACACAGTCCAAGTCATCAATAATCATCCATGTTCTTATTTATATTCTCCCGCATTGACCATACAAGTATGATTCGTTCTTCACATCCGTGATTTTGAGATCCTTTGAACCTTGCCTTCAAACAAAAAGAAGTTGGGTAAACTCGCCGTTTGGTCCGGGTGCTCCGCATCTAGGCATCTTGTGTTACCCCTTTTAGCGGAGAGCTGATACGCGGTTGAGTAGCAGTTGGTTTTGTGTTTGGTGATATTTTATCTGTGCGCGGTAGTGGATGTGGCCCTCCCAGATCTTGGTTTTGTTGGTTTGTAGTATTTGGAAGCAGCTTTGAGCTGAAGATTGGTTTTTGTTATTGGAAGAAAATGAAGTTCATGAAGCTTGGATCGAAACCAGATACTCTTCTAGAAAATGGAAAGAATTCAAGGTAATTCTCTTCTGTGCTACTCCTGCAAGTGTATTTCTGGTGGCGTTTGCTGAATCATATTTCTATTATCTTCTTAGATTAGTTTTGCTTCTTGTATCTCGATGGTTGATTTGAATGTGAGCCCTTAACCTGTCAGATATGATGGGTTTTGTGAATCCGGTACTTCTAGGTCCATGATAGCTTTGTACGAATGTTCTCATTCCGTTCTTTATTATGATGAATTGTTGCTCTGGCTTGGACCTAATGGGATACCTGCTTAGAGATATGATTACACAACATGATTAAGTCTTATTCCATCAGCAGGCATAAATTTTAGGTTAAGACATTAGCTAGTACAAAAATACATATCTCCTCCGTCATAATTTTGGCGACAATTGATCGGACACAATGTTTTATGTGTGTTAAATTTTGTAAAATTTAATTAAAAAAGAATATTTTTTTTAATGATAATGAGGTTTATTAAAACAGTTATAGGAGAATGTATTGGTAAACTGTAACTGAAAATGATTGATTTGATTTTTTTTAGATTAAATATTAGGCAAGTATTTTGGGATAACTCAAACTGAAAAGTATTGTCTTTATTAAAGTACGGAGGGAGTACCACTTATGTGGGAGTTGTGCTATTGGACTGTCTCGTTGGTCTGACTAATGCTAACAATGTTATGGATGTGATCACGTTGGACTATTATATCGGATGTCATCATTATGCAAGGAGGTTTTATTTTTTCTTTTTTCCTTTCCCTTTCAAGCATGCTCGCGCGTTACCTGGAAGTAGACGCTTAATCCCTTTTTGTTTCTTTTGGTCTTTTTTGCATCAGATCACAGTTCTGCTGTTTTACTGTAAACTGCTGTTTTTTTTTCCTCTTTTTTTTCCAATATTCACAGTTCTGCCTTTGAAATGTCTTAGGTATATGGCGAGCGAGTTGTTGACTGACATAGTTGTACATGTCGGGGAAGTGAAGTTTCACCTCCATAAGGTATGATGCTGTGCAGAACGCTGAAGTTTATCTGTATGTTATCTCATGCCTTGTCTATGCAACTTGCAAAAATAACAATGAACTAACAGCTTTTTTTCTTGCAGTTTCCACTTCTGTCGAAGAGTTCTCTTCTGCAGAACCTTATTACTAGTGCTAGTGAAGAAACCAACGATGAAGTGTTTATTAATGACATTCCTGGCGGGGCTGCTGCGTTTGAAATATGTACCAAGTTCTGTTATGGGATCACAGTTACCTTGAGCGCCCATAATGTAATCGCCGTGCGTTGTGCGGCTGAGTACCTAGGTATGCATGAGACAGTCGAGAAAGGGAATCTTGCACACAAGATTGATATCTTCCTCAGCTCTAGCATATTCCGTGGTTGGAAGGACTCCATCATTGCTCTTCAGACCACAAAGTCTATGCTCCCATGGGCCGAGGACCTGAAACTGGTCGGTCACTCCATTGATGCAATTGCTGCCAAGGGCTCAGTCGAACCTTCGAAAGTGAGCTGGTCCTACTCCTATAACTGGAAGAAGGTGGCAGAGGAAATTGGGATCGTCCCGGTTGTAAATGATGTTCGAAAATGTAAAGTAGTCCCAAAGGATTGGTGGGTTGAGGACTTATGTGAGCTTGGTCCTACCTTATATAAGCAGGTTATAGTTAGTATCAGAGGCAAGGGAACCGTTCCAGATGAAGTGATTGGAGAAGCCTTGGAGGCTTATTTTCACCGAAAATTGCCCACCTGTACCCAGAGTCATCTCTTGTTTGAGGATCTCACGGAAAATTGCTCTATAATAGATACTATTCTTTCTCTTCTGCCGACAGGGAGAAGTGAAGTCTCCTGCAGCTTCTTGCTTAAGTTGCTGAAAGCAACCATTTTGTTGGACTATGACGAATTGACTAAAAGATATCTTATAAAGAAGATAGGGCAACAACTGGAGGAGGCTACTGTCAGTGATCTTCTGATAAAGGCAAATGAAGGAGAAGCTACAATGTATGATGTTGACACTGTGCAGAATATAGTTCTCGAGTTTTTGGCTCAAGATGAGAATCCTGAAATCGAATGGATTGAGGGAGAAGGAGGTCATGGAAAGAGTGCCGGGATATTAACAGAAGCTTCCAAGCTGATGGTGGCCAAGTTAACTGATGCATACCTGGCTGAAATAGCCAATGATCATAATCTATCAGCTTCAAAGTTTATTGGACTTGCCGAGGTGGTTTCCAGTCTCGTGCGACCATCTCATGATGGCCTGTACCAGGCTATTGACACTTATATTAAGGTAATTATGTTTTATTATGACTGACATATGAAAAAAGTAGAAATGCTCAACCCATTGAAAACCTGTGGAAAATGTTCAACTGGCTTTGAATCTTGTACAGGAACACCCTGGGATAAGCAAAAGCGAGAGGAAGAAGTTATGCAAGCTAATGAACTGCAAGAAGCTATCGGCAGAAGCCTGCAGGCACGCCGTGCAGAACGACAGACTCCCTTTGAGGGTGATAGTTCAAGTGCTCTTCTTTGAGCAGGTTCGAGCTGCTGCTTTGTCTGGCACAAGCACTCCAGACCTTCCCAGTAACATCAAGGACCTCAACAGCAGCAGCAGCTCAAGATCCAACACGAATGCAGATGATGACTGGGATGCAACAGCTACTGTGGAGGAGCTTAAAGCCTTGAGGAATGAAGTAGCGGCTTTGAGACTCGAGCGAGGAAGGGGTGAACGGATTAGCAGTAACAGCGGAGGCTATGGCAAAGTTGTGACTGAGAAGAGCCCCCTTGGGAAAGTGAAGGGATTAGTTATGTCTAACAGGATATTTTCAAGGCTTAGGTCTACAAGGAATGGCCACAGCGAGAGCAGCTCCAATTCTTCGGAGACAGCTACCTGCGCTAACATCGATGGTATCAAGTCAGCCCCTTCGAGCAACAGGACTTCATTCTCTTGAAAGAAGCTGAAGTTTTTCATTTGCTGTTGTTTTCCCTTTCAATTAATTTCTTCGATCTTCTCATCTGTAGCAACTGTCCTCTCTATGGGCCGTTGAGTTGCTCAATGATGTAGGGAAAAAAATATGAGGGGTTTCAATCTTAATGAATTCCGATGATCCAAATCGAAGATGGCACCCATATTGTTGTTTACCAACGGCAGAGGATCTGCCTTCCTCAAAGATGGCAAGGTTTAATTTCCCATAAAAATGTCTTTCGTTTCCGTCCTTGATCAACGTTTTCTACAAACATAAGGTGACTTGGGACTCTCACCACAGGCATGAAGTACTAAGACATCATTCTATCACGTTGTGCTCCATTTTATCATACAGAATGACAGAGCCTATGGGATTTTTCTGTCTACACTCAACCTGACGAAACAAAGCCTTATCTAACGCACTGCACCAAATACAAAGCCTCTCGCAATCACTTTAATTGATCAAGAGATTCCCTACTCATGAGACAAAGCTGTTCATTCTTCAACATCAACTTGATGCATGCTATAGCAAAAGGTAAAGCAACCTGTGAAAATGAACATCAGTGGCAGCTTAATCTAAAG
>JAOVYX010021365.1:0-15846 GCA_035668315.1 Drosera spatulata
AAAGTGTTTATGAAAATATAAAAACAACCTAGATTTGTCACTTGCAAAGTGTGTTTCTTAGCAATTTAGAACAAACTAAGCGTATTTCGTATCATTGCAGATGTCTTCTTCTTCTTGATGGAAATAGCCTCTAAATTTCCATAGTAAGGTTGTGTACATCCTCCATTCCTAAAGCTCCGCTCTAAACGGGAGCCTTTTTTATTTGGGTAACTGAACTTGTTGTTCTGGGAGTGGTAATCTTTTAGTGTTTCTTGCAGTCTTTGGTACTGTAGACCATATGTATTATGTTCTTTTGACTTCAACACAGGTTGAATCATGTTTGTTTCAAATGTTGTTTCTAGTTTCTTAATTTCAGATGCTTACCATATTTCTAGCTAATCTTTAAATGTTATTATGAAAGAAAATCCATTTTCATAATTTCTACATCAGGTGTTCGGGCTGAAGTGGAGAGTCAATTGGAAAAGATATTTGTTAATAATATAGGCCAGTTCAAATATTATAGAAAACCCAATTACAGCTCCTTGACAGAGCTCTTCATCACTTTCCTAGAAAAGGTGATATGCTTCACCTCCCTCATTTGTGCCCGAATGTTTTTATTAAGCTGTTGTGCTAATATGCAATTTATCCATGTGTCATTTCCATAGCAACTCAGAAGTCTTACTTTTTTTTCTTTTTTCTTTTTTGTTGACGTTCTATGTTTTTGCATATATGGAATTGTGATATTGGAACACTATAAGGATACATCAATACTACATGAATAGTGTGGCACCTTTCTTTTTCTTTCTTTTTTTCTTTTTTTGTTGTTTTTCTTTCTTTTCATTTGTTTGAGGTACTAAAATCTTCTTGCTTGAGAAGGCACCTACAACATTGTAAAAATGATATTCTTTCGTCTTGTATTGCTATACCGTAAGGTGTCACTAAATCCTACAAAAATTCTCTCGGTATGACATAGATAAAATTTTTCTGTGATGTTACAGTTGAAAGATATTTTGCACTTACAGGCTCCTTCAGAGCTTTTTCTTTGGTGGAGCAACTAAAGGAAGCTATCAATTTACATTGAGTTGCTTATTGTTCCCAGTTTGAGAATTAGTGGTCAAGTTTCAAGTTGAGGTTCTTTTTTCATACACGAATGTTGGAGTTTGCATATTACTGATGCCATGAAAGTTGTACCTTAATATTAAATGGATTTCTGCCCTGTTAGTTTGAGTGACATGGGCTTTAGTTTTCCTTGAACAAGTTTCCAATTCATATCGTGTGAATAGAAAAATAGATGTTGTGAGAGCTTTTGTTTCCTTGTGGTTGCCAGTGCCACCCTGCTCAATCCAGATTTTGTCATGTGTATTTTTTTTCCTTCCTTTTTTTTTTCGTGTGTAACTAACGGATACCGGGTAGTTTAAGCAAACTGCAAAAAGAGATAAAGAACGCTCAAATTGAGAACAATAGTTTTTTGGATCACAACTTTTATCATTTCAAGCTCCCAACCTTAACAATCGTTCTTCTGCGGAAAAAGCTCTTCCCTTTCTACTGTTTGTTTTTTCTTGGGGACTTGTTTTGAAAATAAATAGCACTCCCTCCGTTAAACGAAACAACAAGGGTTTGACCCGGATCGGGTTTTTATATTTGTTGAACTTTTGGGAAGTTTATAGTGGCGCTTATTGCAATATGGAAGAGATTAGTTGGTGGCGATTCCTGTAACATTTGAAAGGTAGCATGGTGTGTCTTTTTTTTTTTTTTTTTTTCTAAGAAGAGTGAGCATGGGGCTTTAGTAAAGTTTCCAAGGTAGAAAATGTTGCATTTTTTGTACGACAACTTAAAATGGTTTTCATTATACGGAAGGAGTAGATACGCAAGCGTATACAATCGTATCTAGTGTCTAAGTTAATATCGTTTCCTAGAGAACTCATGCTGTGTTCGAAGTGTAGTAATGATTCTATTATTATTATTATTATTTAGAAGTGTAGTGATGAATTTGAGAAGGAATGAATCATACGATTTCGTGGAATAGAGGTCGTAATGAAATAAGCTATTCCATTCCTTGATGTATGTGTGGTTATTTATGTCCGAATGGGATGCTTGACATAAAAAATATGTTTGAGATGCACAATGGTGAAAGAAATTAAAAGGGAAAAAAACCATCAAAAATCTTCATAATTCCAGATAACTACTTTACAGTATCTAATTTGTCGATCGTCTTAGATTTGATGTGGTTTTTTAGAATTATTAATTTCCAGCCAACAAGTTGCGAAAAATTCATGGCTTATTGGGGTGAGAGTGTGCAAATCACGTGTCTGATGCATTTGACAGTTGCAAGCTTTGAACCTAGAGTTTGGAGTTTGCTACTCTTTGTTGTGTACTCGTGTGCTTGATTATGAATCTGGCAAGTAGCAAGATCCAGAAACCAAAAAACTCCTCAGCTTCTCTATCTGTCTTGATGCCAATAACGAACCGTCAGGTTTCTACTGGGGTGTAAAATGAACATACCTTCATCATCATGCAGTTTTCTGATATCGGACAGAAGGCAGAAAACCAAGGAATTTGCGTGTACACAGGAGAATGGGAGGCCATTAAAACCAACACAAGATGGCTGCCTAAAACACACTCTATATTTGTACTCCCTCTCTCTCTCGTTTCTTTCTAATGCTTTATTTCCTCTCTCTTCTCTTGAGGGACTCTTATGTACTTACAGCTAGCGGTGTTCTCTTTATTTACTATTGCTGTTAGATCGAAGATCCTTACAGCCCGAGCTGTTACCAGTGGGCAGTTGACAAGGATAACGGAAGTGTTCAAGACAACGCTTGCTAGGCTCATGAATCCAAATGCAAATCGACCGTCAATCATTTCCATTTTAGTCCGGGCTGAGATCTTCATTCCTTTTGGGGACAAATAATCTGAGCTCACCTTTCGAGAGGTATCCAGGCCCCCGTTGTAAGATGAGGAAGGACATGCACTCAACACCGCCATTCCAGTACCAGGTTCAGAAGACAAGGCCTGGAAATCATCGTAATAAGGCGACATCTTGGATGCCAATGCATGTTTCGGAGAAGTTGCTCAAGGTCTGGACCCGGTCGAAAATGGCCCCCGTCTATCAACGAAGATTGGTAAGACAAACCTACCCAAGAATGCAAACAAGCAAAGACCTGTTCAAACAACTCAAGGTCGAGGGCAACAAATGTGGAGGCCCAAGGTGCCTGAAACTTCTAATACATAACTGCGTTGAGATGGTTTTGGTCATTGTTATTTTTGTTAGTTGTTCATAGCAACTCCTATTGAGGAGTTGTTTGGCTACAACTCTTCGTTGGAGCTTGTGTACTGTGTTCAATTTACTGCCCTAGATGCTAGCATTATTTAGAGCTTTTGGCGCAAAGTGGTAGTATCTAGATTTCTTGTTCAACTTCACTTAACCCACCTTTCAACATGAACGAGTTCGTCTGCTGAAGCTTGCAGTCCGTTGATGTTGATCAAATTTATAAATGGCGGATCATTTGCTTAATTTTTATCTAGCTGCTATGTCGGCATGTGAGTACTTATTGCTCTTCTTGAAAGTGTATTTGTATGCCACTCTTCCTTGATCTGTAATCATGGGGAAATTAACTTCTGGAATTGTTCATGAAGCAGTTAGGAACTCATCACGATTCTTGCGAATTGCAAGAGATGTAGGTTTGTGACTCTTTCTAGGTCGCTGACCGCTGTAAGCTTCTTTTCCATCGGGTGGAATCGACTGCTGAAATTTTCGGTTCAATTCGGCAAAATCATGCTTGTATCATTCCGTACTAATGCAACTGCCGTGATCTCCAACATGCCTAGTGCCCAAGCTTGGTCCACTCATGACAGTTGCTCCTGATTGTGACCAAGATGTTAGTGATGGGATTTTGCCCCCCAAAAAAAGAAAACTGTAAATACTTTACAGGTATATCTTTTAAAACGTATTTTTGTAAAAATACAATATATGATATTAATTTTCCACAAATATATTTTAAAAAAATTAAAACATGCTTTTCCTAAAATAACCTTTCAAATACCAAAAAAAACCATATCCTAAAATCCTAAATTCATCTTCACCCCATACCCTCTGTCGTTGCCAACTAATCAGCACAAGTGCAATTGTGCGCCTTGGTTTTTTTTTTTTATATTTAAAAAATCTTTAAACAAATATCAGCCCTAAAAAAAATAAAATCTAAAAAAATAGAATAAAAATAACCCAAAAAAAATTATTTTCCTTAAAACCCCAACAAAAAACAAAAAAATAATCCATAAATCATCAAACAAATCAGACCATTGGAACAAAATCCAACAGTGCCGATGACTAATTGCACCACTGCTGTTGTTGTAGTAACAATCGTCGATCCGATTCTCATCTCACCCCCTGCCTCTAAGAGTCCACAACTTCTCTTCTTTCTCCCATTGTCGTCGTCATCGTTGCCCATCTCCATTGCCATCCTCTCTCTACAGTCGTCAATAACGTCTCTATCCTCCTCGTTCCATCTCTCTTAAACCTCTCTCAATTATCATATACAGTCGATGCTCTCTGATTTTATGATTGTATCATGCCCCATGAATGACAATAGGTCAAGGTGCTCATCGATTGCTTCACAGACGGACCTTGGGACAATGCGATCTATAGCTTCTTTGCTCCTGATAGAACTCTTGTACCTCACCTTTAATCCCCTGTAGTAACACCTCGTATTTCTATGGTTCTTAGTCCCCTGGATTGTATTCCTTGTAACTTCCCATCCTTGTTTTCAACAAGGCATGGATCTTCCTCTGGTTCGGTCATCTTGAACCAAGAAATTCTTCTTGATCAACTCCTACTTAATCAACAACAGCAGTTTGTGTTAGTTGTTGTGTGTCAGCTCCAAAATACCAAAGGATCGTCGTCTTAAGCTTGTGAATATTTGTGGAGCTGGATTGAACTTCTATAGATGACAAGTTACCTCTTTGTTCTTCAATTACAATATGATGACAAGGTTGTATAGGCAATCGATTTCCCTTACTCCCTGGTGATGCTCTCCTTTTTATAGAACTCCAGGAATCAGTAAGTTTGGATCTCCATCTTCGTTTGGATAGCAATCTGATCTTCTTTCCATGTTTATGCCTCCAAAACTTATCCATATATACAAAACAATCCAAAACCGATTTTTGTAGTAAAATGTTCGAATTTTGCCCAACATATAAGATATTCAGAATATTCTATTCGGAATTAACAAGCTCAGCATAATCACCAAACCAATAACTTTTCATGTTTGTGACATATGTATGAAAACCGGAATACTTAAACTAGCTTTTTTTTACACCTATCTCTGTTCTGATACCAAGAGAAAGCCCGGGATCTTCGTGTGTTTTTCTAACGATCAATTTTTTTAATCAATGTGATCATCAAAACATATGAATTTAACAATATTCCCCTTTTTGATGATGACAACCGATTGATGGCCTACTCAGTACAGGGATTTAAAGGCTTGCTAGAAAACCCTAGACATGTACATAAAGTAATCAACATGATATCCAATAAAGACAATTAAAGCTAAAAAAACTTAAGAAAGTAACCCTTTTTGATCAATTTATTCAATCAATATCATCATAAAAAACATATGAACTCAACACTATAGTAACAGATTAGGTTTTTATGCTTGTCTTTGAACAACAACACATGTAGTTTTTTTTAATAGAAACATCGAAATCTGTCTTTGTTTGTTTTCATAAAAACTAGACTCGGAGACATTTCCAACCATATAACAATGATACTTAGTTCATTATAGATAAAAAATACAAACTATCTTTAAAACCAATATGTTTTTCTTACTCATTCATAATGACCTTTGCTTGCTGTTTAGCCAATAACTTTTTACAAGCAACTCCAAATAAGAATTGGTTTGTTAAGTTAGAAAGTAGAACCAATGATCTTTCTAAGTTTATAGAATTGTTACCTTTTCTTTATGTAATATCTAAAAACGATTTTGAAATCAAGTCTATTTTCTTTGATCGTCGGTTTTGAGACAAGCTTAGGCTGTGATTGTGAGTTCAGAGGAGTAGCGGAGGGGAGGAAAGGGAGAGAAAGGCTATGAATGTGAGGGGAGAGGAGTGATTTGAGAGGAAATGTTATAAAATGAGAAGATTTGGAGAGAAAATGAAAAAAAATTATGAAAATATATTAAAAAAAATCAAAAAATTATATTATTTATCAAAATAAAAGAAAAAAATTAATTCATAATCCTTTTATTTTAATTATTCTTTTAAAACTTACCAACACAACTACTATTATTTTATCACTTTTTTTTTTTTTCCTTTTCCTCTCTCACCTTCCTCTCCTCTCACATTTCCTCTCCTCTCACATTTCCTCGTCTCCTTTTCTCACACCTCCCCTCGTAGCAAAACACACAAACATAGATTACTCTTTCAGCTGTAGAGTTTTAACAGTTCTCCTTTGACCAATCGGCCGGCCGAAACCGCAACGATCTTCCCACTCACCACCATTACCCCCACACAATCACATCTGTCCTCTGTATCTCATCATTCAACCTCTTTCAAATCACATTTTGTGCGCTGCTTTCATTCGCTTCATTCGTTGACTTCGATATGGCATCATCGAGTTCTAACCAGAGATCATTAGCAGCCAAGGAGAAGCAACCGTCTGCTCGAGCGACTCTTACTTCATCATCGTCCTCGTCGTCATCGTCATGGAATCATTCGACTGCTATGCAGTCTAAGAGTGTGAATGGGCCACCCTTGCAGACTTCCAATCGCCCCAAAGTGCCGGCGAAGCGATCAGTTACCCCTAATCCTAGGGATCATTTCAATGTCGACAATGATTTGATTGTAAAAGCAAAATCTCCGAAGCGTTCTTCCAATCATAGCTCTAAACACCACGACGAAGGTTTGGCTCTGAACTAGTTCGAGGTTTTGTGAATGATTTTTCCATTTTGATCTGTTAATGTATTTAATTGTCGTGGAACAAGTTCTACCAAATGTTCGTACTCCAAATGATGATAGAAAGCCCATTATGGATCTTAACATTAACCCTGGAAATTTGGGAATACTAGTTTGCATGGATTATCTAGCCTTCAATGCCTTCCAATGCTCGGTAGTGGTACAGTATGAATATTTTGTAGTCAAGGAATGATAGGAGGCAGGAGATAGGTTTGAGTTATGGGACGACCACGTATCTTCTTTGCAACAAAGTTCCTTAATGAAAATGTAAGCTGGTTTTCCAAACTGATAGATCGGAACAAAACTTTTGTTATTTTTTTTAAAAAAATATCTCTAACTTTCTGATGAATGATATGCGGATTGCCTCTGTGCGTGAGGAAATACTATTTTAATGGTTCACATTGGATAACAGAACCTGGAAGAGTTAGAGTTGCTGTAAGACTAAGACCAAGACATGTCGAGGATGCAGATTATGCTGATTGTGTTGAACTACAACCAGAGGTGATCCTTTTCTTTCACAGAAATTTCACCTCTTTTTGCATTATCTCCCTATTAATCTCATAGTCACATCTCCTTAAAGTTACATTTGTGTAGTGTCCTTCACTTTGCCTTTTGCAAGTGCATGTACTCATCGGTGGGTGGCTGTGGAGTTGGTCTGGGGGTTTTGAAGGGGATGAGTGGAGTGGGGTGGGAGAGGGGAGTGCAGCTTCGGTGGGATGAGGGGAGGAGGAGTTGAGGATCTTTCTATTGAAAAGATATTTTATTCCTTTAATATCAAGTTCATCTGTCTCTATTTTCTTCCTAATTTGCAGATGAAGAAACTGAAACTAAGAAAAAACAATTGGAGTTCAGAATCTTTTAAATTTGATGAAGTGTTCTCAGAAACTGCTTCTCAAAAGCGTGTTTATCAGGTGGTTGCAAAGCCGGTTGTTGAGGTATGCACAAGAGGATAGACATTGAATCTTACTTTATATGCCTGTCATCATTCTGGATTTAATCTTGTCAGTGAGCAGATTTTATTCCTGAGAAATTGGTTTTTATGTCTTCTTAGTTTTTGTATTATTTGCAGAGTGTATTGAGTGGATTTAACGGGACTGTAATGGCTTACGGCCAAACTGGAACTGGAAAGACATATACTGTTGGTAACCTTGGCAAAAATGATGCATCTGAGCGTGGCATCATGGTAAGAGCCCTAGAGGACATAATGGCCAATATATCTGCTAATGATGCCGTTGAAGTCACCTATCTTCAGGTACTGATACTTCATTCGGCATGTAAGCATTTTTTTATATATAACTTTCCTTTGTTTAGCCATCAACTCGGTCTCTAGTCATTCTGGTCCTGTTAGAACTTCTGTATCTATATTTTAGTGCCCTCATCTCGGACGGTTGACGAGTCCATTGAAAACTAAAATTAGCTTTGATATTTAGTGTAGTATTTCTAAATAAGAGTTCAGGAATCAAGATCTACGAGACATTCTCAAGCTGATATGTGGTTGGTCCATGGAAGTTCGCTGCAACACGCTTTATCTATACACAATGAGAATTCTGGATATAGAAAAGAACAGTACTAGCAATTGCAGCAATTGTAGCCGCTTTTTCCTGATTTAGTATGTATAGGTTTTAACAAAATAAGAGATGCCATCTGAACTAATTGAGACATTTTATCGTATGAGATTTTATATCTAAAGAAGAGATTCTGGACATAATTTTTATTCTCAGAATCATTTCGTAAAAGATTGAATTATAAGTCCAAATAAATATATGAGTTGTAGTTACTCATTGGCAATGTCTCGCTCTGCTATTCTCCCATCTTTTTTCTTTTTAATTTAGAAGTCATTTCTCCTCTTGCGCCAGTTATATATGGAATCTATACATGACCTACTATCACCAAACAAAGTGAACATTCCCATTGTTGAGGACTCAAAGACAGGGGAAGTGTCTTTCCCTGGTGCTGAGCTTGTTAAAGTTCGAGATCTGGACCACTTCATGGAATTGCTGCAAAAGGCTGAGTTGAACCGTCATGCAGCAAACACGAAGATGAACACTAATTCTTCTCGTAGTCATGCAATTTTGATGGTGAGTGGTATGATGGAATTCAATAACCTCCAGTTCTTTGGTTCTACGCATCTACTCAAGACTCTTAAATCCTTGTTGTCTATATTTTGTTTGGTAGATCTATGTTCGCAGGCCTGCTATTGGTGCAGCAGATATCGATTTTTCTTCTCATGAATTATCCAAGAGTGTTGATGGACCTGGCATTGCTGGTGTATATACTGTTCGGAAGAGCAAGTTGTTGATTGTTGACCTTGCAGGATCTGAAAGAATAGATAAATCTGGTTTCATCACTTTCTTGTGCTTAGATCTTGCTACTTCTGTGTTTTTCGTTTCTTGAGTGATCATTTTATTCAAGTACAATTAACAGACTGTTTAGTGACCATATGAAAAATTTATAAAGGCAATAGACGACAGCTGTTAGCAATAATATATATTCAGGAAGGCTTATAGTTGAAATTCCTATGTCACAGGCAGTGAAGGCCAGTTACTTGAGGAAGCAAAATTCATTAATCTTTCCCTCACTTCTCTTGGGAAATGTATAAATGCTCTGGCCGAGAACAGTTTGCATATTCCAACTAGAGAATCAAAGCTAACAAGAATTCTTCGTGATTCTTTTGGAGGTTGGTATCTATCAATTTTATGTTATGTATGTGACCCTCGGTTTTAGATTGTGAGAAGAGAATTGCAGTCGTATCAAAGGGTTTCTTTATGATTGGCACATGAAACTGTCCCAAGTGCTCAAGTTGCTTGTCATTGCAGGTATCCATGTTGGTCGACAGTTTACTGTAGTTGACTCTATACCCTTACAACATCCTTGATGTTGCTTTTCCTGGTTAATGCGATTTTTCTTGGGTCTAAAGATATAGATTCAGGCTTCCTTCTATATGTCTGTAGTATCATTATGTTTCTTTGAAATGCTCTTCATTAATTAGTTCTTTCTTCATACAAAAATTTATTGATGAAATTATTGATGAACAGGATCTGCAAGGACGTCTCTCATTATAACAATAGGGCCTTCTGAACGATATCATGCAGAAACAACTAGTACCATAATGTTTGGTCAACGGGTGAGTGGTGTATGAGATGTGTGCAAAATTATAAATATCAAATATGCCACAACTCCTCATTCATATGTAGATACACTATGAGCCTAGATAAGAATAGCCTTTGATGGTTACAGAGCATGAATGTTTCTCCAGTGCAGTCTACTTGCTTTTTTACGGGAACAGGTGTTGAGGATATTTGTGAGTAGGTTTACCCACATCGAGCGTGGAGAAAAAGAAAGAGTAGAGCATATGTGAATAACTCATAACCCATCAGTTTAGGTTTTTCGGCTAAAAATTGGGCACAGTTCATATGTGTATTTTATTCAGATCCGATTTGAGTGTGTTTTTCCCCCTTGGTCTCTTCCCTGAATCGTAATAAGTGATATCAGAGCTCATGGTTCGTTGGGATGGACAGGTGGGCGGCCCAGGAGTTGCGTAGGAGTGAGATCCCTAGCTAGTTGTGTCGCGTTGCTGTCTCCGCAAAGCGAGTTGATCAGATGCGCAAGTGACATAGTTCAAGTATGTGGGTTGGCCTAGTTCAAGTATGTGGGTGGAAAAAGACCTATAGATACAGTATTAGGTTTTTAGGTTAAAAATTTGGCCCAATTCACATGTGTATTCTACTCGGGTCCGGTTTAGGTGTGTTTCTCTCCTTGGGCTCTCACGAAGCTTGAAAGTCGCTTTTTCTTCCATCTACTTCATATTGACTGACGGTCTCTGATTACTCTGTCCTGAATTCCTTTTGGTATGACAATTTTTCGTCTACAATAAGCCAGATCTTATAGTCGCGTAATTGAAGGATCAAGCACTTTACCTTGAAATTGCAATGTATAAAACCAGACACACTCTGATATTAGAAGTTAATGGGACGTAATTGCTAATTCTGCCCAGTTCAATATCCCATACCGCAGTTAAACTTTCATCATATGAGATTCACATGTGCTGAATCCCTTATAAAGTTTTGCCATTTCTTTCATCCAACAGTAAAGCGTATATTGATCAAATTTGATGTAATTTTTCATGGATTGTATTTTCTGTTACTACCATTCTTTAGTATACCTTTCTCTGCAGGCCATGAAGATAGTCAACATGGTGAAGCTGAAAGAAGAGTTTGATTACGAAAGCTTGTCCAAAAAGCTTGAGATTCAAGTTGATCAACTCACCAGGGAGATTGATAGGCAGCAAAAGCTAAGGGACAACTATATCAATCAAATGGAAAAAAAGCTTAAGGAGTGTCAACTTTCTTTTGCCGAGGCTGAAAGGAGCCTGGTAACAAGGTCTGAGGTAGTATCTCTTGGAAAGAAGTTATACTACGTATACTAAAATGCTGCAAGATATATGTCAGCTTCCGGGTTGAGCCTATTGAAAACTATGATTTTATTTTATTGGATCTTGCCCTTGATAAACAGGAGACGTCAGTAAAAGTATGAAAATTACAAAATATGTATATCATACAATATATGGAAATAGGATAATCAACTTGATATGCAAATCAACTAAACATGTTCGATAATGAACATTAAGCATATAGATAAAACATGCCCACTTTGGTACTCACTACAACAAAGTGAAAGAAAGAGGTTTTGTCAACAGATCGATCAGTTGCTCCTCTGAACTAGTGAAAAGTGTTGAGATTTACTTATCACAACATGTGTGAAATGATAAGGTTTGGTCTTTTCATGGAAGATCAGGTTACAGGTAGTCTGGTAATGAATATTCCTGTTTGATTATAGCCATATGTCCGCATAGGAGTTTGGTATTGAACATTTAAGTTACGACAGTCTGTTTCTAAGGTAATACATCTCGCACAGCATGTGTCATAGCTTTTTATTCTACGTCTGCACTAGATCGAACCACAACAATCTGTTTCTTACTCCTCCTAGCCATTACTTTTCCTCCATTCACGGGGCAATAAGAAAGGTGATGATTCCTACAAGTCACTACATTTGCATTCGGTGATGGTTCCTGTGGCTTACGATGGGATTCTGGTGGCTTGAATGTGGTTCTAGAGTAGTATTATGGAGGAATGGCAAGTCGAGTGATATCTATTTAAATATATAAAACTCCATTTATCTTTTTTGGCATCAAAGTTTGGTTGATCCTTCATTAAATGAGTAAAATCCAAATTAAATGTATTTAATATAAAGTGACTCTTCATTTTTTCTAAAATCCAATATGTTTCAAATATGTGTAGAAAAGTGAAAGTAAGAAATTAAAAATTTAAAAATAAAATATAAATATATAAAGAGTATGCGGATCTGACGATGGACGTTGTTTAGTTTTTGGTGACAACTGAAGGGTGACGGCAACTGGAGAAAGCAATGCACAGAAAAGAAATGGAGTAAATAAGGACAAAAAACAACAGAGAAGAAGAAAACCTCATTGGTCCATGCCATTTTTGTCAAAGAGCACCTGAGGCGAGCGCCTCGACTCGCCTTTCACCTTAAACAATGGTTCACATTAGGGAAAGAGAGAGCAAGCAAGGAGGAGGTACAACATCTACACAAGTGGGGCCTACCACTTAAAAAAAAACAACACTGTAACCGTTCCTGTCTTTTCACGGTCAACACCGTTCGATCATTTTTCTCATATATAAATACAAATAGTTTATGGTATTCCTTTTAATTTATCATCACAAATTTACCCAAACTACAAAAATTTGAAAAAAAATTCTAAAATTATACATGCGGAAAATAATTCTAGAAACATACAATTTTGCTGGGCGTTGTATTTCGGAAAAGAAACGTAGTGTCTGAGGAAAACATACAACTTTTTTCAGGCGCTCTGTTTGTTTCTGTTCAAAACAGAGCGCCTGCTCTGTTTCATACAACAAAGGCACTCTGTTTCATACAACAAAGACGCTCTATTTATTAAATTATAGTTTTTTGGAATTACTTTTTGAAAAAATTCAAAAATAGTTCCAAAAAACTAGACACGGATAAATAATACCAAAAACTACAATTGTATGAAACAGAGCGCTTGAGTAAAACGAAAAATACGACTATGTATTTCATGTTTTTCTCAGGCGTTCTGTTTCTTTTCTGAAACAGAGCGCCTAAGGAAATTATATGTTGAAAGAATTTTTCCATGTGTATGTTTTTGGATTTTTTTTTTCAAATTTTTATATTTTTGGGTAATTTCTTATATATTATGCTCAATAATAAATTACTCGAAGTAGAAATTTTGAATATATGTATATATTATGCTCAATAATAAATTACTCGAAAATTTTATAAAATATTTATTTAAAAAGTTTACAAATAATTACTTTAAAAAGCTAAATATTAATAAAAATTTATTATTAAATTTAAACCAGGTTTTGGACTTGTTCTGCTCTAATGTCATATTGAATAGAGAAAAATTAGGAAAAGAGAAGATAATTTATTTTTTTTGATTTTGTCGTACTCCCACTAGATAGGAGAAGACACAACATAAGGTTACTACAAATTATGGAATCATACAAGATACTGAAACAGGATAATCAACTTGATATGAAAAACAACATAATTATTCCAATAATCGATATTACATAATCTTGGACACAATCTTGTTGAAATTTTAGTTATGTTGAGATTAAAGTCATGCCTAGACTATCCAAGGGTTTAAGTTATAAATCCCTAATCATCACTTTTCTTTTACTTTTTTCTTGCAGTTCCTGGAGAAAGAAAATTCTTGCCTAGAGAAAGAAATTAAAAGCATCTTGCCTGAGCTAAGTGATCAAAAAAACTTCAACAAGCTGTTGTCAGACGAAGTATCGCGCTTGGAGTTTAGCTTAGAACAATGCAAGGTACCTCTTAGAGCTGTGGTTGTGCAAAATTTTAAGTCTATTTTAACGGTTAATGTTCCGACAGTGCAATGTTGGTGTGAAAGTGAACAATGATGGAGAGGGATTATGGTGATTTGAAGGTGAACAGTGGTGAGGACTAAGAGTGGATTAATGAGTTTAGTAATTAGCGTGTGTAAAAAAAACTCAATTTATAATTTTAAACAAGGGTTTTTTTATTGAAGCTAATAAAAAAGAATTACTACCTTCGTCCCATAATAAACGCAACGTATGCATATATAAGAAATAAAGTTATTTATGTTACGAATCGTTTGCGAGACGATCAAACATCGTTTTATGCAAAATTATTGTAAAGCACTAATGGTAATTTAAGTTATGTACTTCAACTCTTGGTCAGTGACGTATTTTTTTTACGTCGTTAAGACGAATAACGAAACTCCTCAAAATACATGTTGAATAGTGCAGTGATGATGCAACGTTGTATTTATTATGGGATAGAGGGAGTATAAAAAACATCATTTGTTCATTAATGAAAACAGGTATCATCAATTGGTAAATAATTTCACGAAAGAACTTCATCTGATAAATCCCACTCCATAATAATTAGAACATATACATTTACTTTATTATCACATATAAAGGGCATAAAGTTAACAGTGGTTATTGTTAACATCCATAATAGGGTTTTTACGAGCAGTTCGGATTTTTGATAGAGTTGGTACCACGAAATCAGTTCTAAGAGGCAAATAGATTAAATTCCCTTTATTCCTTTTCATCCTCATAATACAAGTAATTAGACAAAAGAAAAAGAAGAAGAAATTAGGGATACTGCCATAAAGTCAAGGGAGTATCTTTCAGCATACAAACACACAAAATCAAATCTTATCCTAGTATAGTGCAAAAGATCTTAGAGATCCTGGCCAAGATCTTAGTCAAAAATAGACTTGAACTTTTCAAAACTCCCCCTTAAGATGGGTTATGAATGTCTGTCATACCCAACTTGCACCTTAATAGTTCGAAGCTATATTTAGGCAAGGCATTAATTAGTATGTCGGTTGTTTGACATCTTGTGGGAACATAGGATAGTTTTATGACCCCTTCTTTAACTTTCTCTTTGATTAAGTGTCGATCTATTTCCATGTGCTTCTTCTATCATGATGAACTGGATTCTTGACAATTTCAATTACAGCTTTATTATCACTTAATAACATCAAATTGTTATTATAGAACCCCATTTCCTTTTGGACTCATCTCAGCCAAATGCCTTTCTCATATACCTTGACACATTGCTCGGAATTCCGCTTTAGCACTACTTCTAGCAACCACTGATTGCTTCTTGCTTATCCAAGTAACCATGTTGCCCTAAAGAAAAGTACAATAGCCCGTTGTTGACCTCCTGTTAGTGCGACATCCAGCCTAGTACACGTCTGTGAAGTCTTTACATTCCTTTTAGCTGCCCGTTTAATGTAGAGGCCTCTTCCTAGATTGCCTTTCAAGTATTGAAGGATCCGAAAGACAACCCTTAAGTGGTTCTGGTTTGGACCGTTCATATTTCTACTAATCATACTCATTACAAAACCAATATCAGGTCGAGTGTGTGAAAGATAGATTAGCTTTCCAACTAACCTCTAATATCTTCCTTTATCTGTTGAAGGTGCCTCTTCTTCCATCTCTGGTTTGTTTGTTGAATCCCTGGGCGTGTCAACTGGTTTACACCCAAGCATGCAGGTTTCTCTTAGAAAGTCAAGAGTATACTTGCGTTGTGAAATTGCAATTCCTTTATAATCAAGCCACCTCTGATGCGGTGCTGTCGTAGGCACGTCAAATTAGTATTTATAAGCATTCACTTTCACTTTATGAATATAAAATTAATACAGTAGTAGAAGTAAGGGTCGAACCCACAGGGAATCGTAAATGTCGAACTAAACAAACTTGAGATAGTTTCTATCCTAGGAATTGGGGGGGGGGGGTGTTTAAATTGTTTGAAAGATTTGAACTAAATTAAACTAATTAATCAGAAGAAGATAAAATAAAG
>JAOVYX010021366.1:0-15844 GCA_035668315.1 Drosera spatulata
GGTTGTGGTTTTGGTTTTATGGGGTTGATCGGCCTTCACAAAAATAGAAACCGTGACGAGCAAGGGTATGTATTACTGTATTGCAGAGTGGGGAAGTCTCTGAAGAAGACAATTTTGGATGATTTTTGGAAAGGATATTATTTTGGGAAAAAATCTTTTATCGTTGATTTTGGATTATTAGGATTTCATCATTTCCATTTGTTTGATAATCTATTATTTTCTTCGTTTTATTTTAATTATAATTATTTGATCCGATGTGTAATTTTATACGTGTGTAGAATTTTATGTAAGTTAAAAAGGAGTATTTTTTTTAGTGGCAGCGTGTTGTAGGTGGGTTTAGGAGAGAAAATGAAAGAGGAGAAGAAAGAAGATGGTGTGATAGTTTAATTATATTAATATAAATTCATTATCAAATAAAAAAAGAGTAAAAGTATTGTATTTATATTGAGACTAACCAAAAATAAAAGTGTTCTGTTTAAATTGGAACAGAAAACGTATATTTTATTATATAATATAAAAAAATGAAAAAATATAAAAAATCTCTTATTATTAATCGGAATTTTGAAAACAAAAAAAATATCCTATTATCCATAAAAAATTTTAACTTTTTTTTAACATCTTTAAAAAAAACTTAATTATATTTATAGGGTTTGGAGTTTACGGTTTAGGGTTTATGCTTTAGGGAAAACAAAATAGAAATAATTTCCTATTATTTAACCATGAGATATCATAATTTTGTTTAATGTATATCACAAGAAATCATAAAAAAAAAATGACATACAAACAAATTCTCATAATTTAATGCATAGATATATAAAAAATGATCATAAATAACCCACGTAACACGTTGGATAATAAACTAGTATCGATTATTTCCAAAGTAATAGTCGATCAGTTCTCTTTTCAAGAAAAGTCAATCAATTCTCTCTCTCGAGAAAAGTCAATCAACTCTCTTATCATAATCGCATGTGGTTTAGTCTCCTCGGGTTTGTTCTGAGGAGTGCGAGTGTCTAGAGAAGAAGTGGAAGTTGCCCCCGGGGACGAATCTAGATCACTGTATAGGGACAATGAACCACGATCGATGTCCTGTGAATTTTGAGGAGGAGGATACGATCAATGAATGCATTAAGCATTGGGGGAGGCAATTGAGGTTAACTGAAGAGGAGAGAGCCTCTGTGGACATCCGGTCCAAAACGAAAAATTGAGATGAAGGGGATAGCGAGAGGCAGGCGGTGGCAAAAATTCTTGTGTACCGGAACGTCTCCGTTGACGTAATAAAGGAATCAGTGGTCAAGGCATGGCCTATCTCAGGAGGAGTGGATTGCAAGGCGATAGATAACAACCTTTTCATGTTCAAGTTTCAGAAGATAGCCGATCTTGAAAGGGTGCTAGAGGGAGGTCCATGGTGCTATGATAATGACTTGTTGGTGCTATGTCGATATGAGGCGTCAAGGAGGCTTGAAGACTATCAGTTTGGGTTTGTGCCCATATGAATCCAATGTGCTAGCCTACCATTTGTGCATCTGCGAAAGGATGTGACGTTACTCATAGAGAAGAAAGTAGGTAAGGTCTTATGTGTTAATGTTGACAGTAAGGGGAAGCGAAGAGTAGCTATCTCAGAATCAAAGTAGAGATTAACATCAAGAAGCCATTGATGAGAAGATCCTTTGTCACTGTTTGTGATAGTTCAAAAATATGGGTACCAATTGGATTCCGTACTTTTACTTTCGATATGGAGTCATAGGGCACAAGGTGATGGAGTGCTCTAAGGAACCAGTATGCCATACAGTCGATGGTGAAGGTGCTGAGAAAGCTTTCCAGTATGGGATATGGTTGCATGCGATTCTACCTGCAAAAATGGTGCAGGGCTTGGTTCATATACGGGAAGAGGTGAGAAAATAGTTGGAATCGAGAAACAAGAGACCGGATGAGGAAGCTTCCGACCGGACGACCCAGTCTACGATCAAAGCAGCAGGTGACTCGAATGGTAAGAATCACGGTGAGGATAGAGACATCAATCAGGAGATCAATCATGAAGATACGCTGGGTGTTCGGAAAGAAAACTATCTCAATGAAACAGGTAACAATCAAGCGGTACGAGAGGGATATGGAAATAGACGAACTATTAGGGATTCAAATCCCCAAAGGGAGAGAGTTTCCCTTAAGGAATAATGTTACTGGCGTGCACCTGGGGAATGGGCCAATTTGTGAAGTTAAAAGGACAAAATCCAACAAGATAGGTGATAAGCACACTGGACCTACTGGGTTGAACAAGAAAAATGAACTGCAAGTTGGATTCAATGTGGGACGGAAGGATACTGGAATGGGCCCCATGTAGAAAGGATCTTGGGTCAGACTAAAACAAGATGTGGGGTCCATGGACGATATGAGCAAATCAGGCAGTTCCTCGGTTCAAAGAGATACCTTGATGACATCTCCAACAATGTTGACAAGAGAAAACGAATGAAAACCTGCAATGAGGAAAATTTAACGAGAAATCATGAACAATTGGCCACTCCTGAGGAGCTTCATTCGGGGGGCCATACCTAAATATCACTTTTCTCGAACCGTCGGGGTCTGGGGATGCTCCGACAGTTCGTGCCCTCAAGCTCTTGCTTGAGATGGAACTTCCCCATCTTTCTTATCCGAGACGAGGTTGAAGCAGAGGGATCTCGATTGACTGAAAAGGAAATTGAGATTCTGGCATGAAATAGCTGTAGAAGGGGTTGGAAATGGAGGGGGGTTTATTTTACTATGGGACGATGAGGTTAGGGTACCAGTTTGTCGATTCTGTTCATACTTTCTTGATGTAGAAATCGAGGTCGATGATATTGGCTGAAATGACGGCTTATAGGAGGTGATCCAATGGCGGGTAGGAGATGGATCGGCTGACATTTATTGAAGGATTTAGCCGGAGAAGGAAATCTACCATGGTTGTGCGCCGATGACTTCAGTGAAATTCTTTTTGAGTCAGAGAACCCTAACTATTTTGAAGTAGATGATGGATTTTCAAGAAGCTCTGGATGAGTGTAGTTTGACTGATCTAGGATACACAGGGCTTCAATTTTTTTTGGGGAGGCCGTGTGCGAAGTGATGCGTGGGTACGCGAAAGGCTCGACAGGACTGTCGCTAATCAAGCTGGGTTCCGACTTTTAGGGAGGCTCGGGTGGTTAATGTTGGTACGTCATCGTCAGACCATCTGGTTGTTTTAATCAGAAGGTTAATGATGAAAGGGATGAACCAAAACATCAACGAAAGGCAACATAATTTTCGATATGAGAATACATGGGACAAGAACCCAGAATGTGTTCAGTTAGTCAGCGAGGCATGGGTTGCGATCAAGGAACAAGACGCGATCGAGGGAGTGGCAAAGAAATTCAAGACGGTAGGTAATACATTAGCATAGTGGAGTCGACGAAAGTATAAAGGTCTGAAGGTAGGAGTTCGACGAAAGCATCTCAAGCTAGAGGTGCTACTTCAAAGCACGCAACTAGATGAAAATTTGAAAGAAATAATTGAAGTGAAGTCGACCTTGGATGTAATACTAGAGCAAGAAGAGGCTTATTGGGCGTAGAGATCCAAAGTATTGCCTTCGAGAAGGGGATAGGAACACGAGCGTTTTCCATACCAGAGCTTGCTTTTGTCAACAAAAAAATAATATAACATGACTAAAAAACGAAGAAAGGCCAAGGATTTCGAATTTGCAGCAGGTCAGTCCTATGATTCGAAGCTATTACATGGACTTCTTCTCATCACAAGTGCAAAGGGAGAACTTTTTCAGTTTTGAACGGTGGATAACAACGATACCAGAAACAAAATGGGCAATATTGGAGGAGGATTTCAAGAAAGCAGAGGTGGAGGCGGCACTCAAACAAATGGGATTAAGTAAGGTGCCAGGACCGGATGGGATAAATGTATAATTTTACAAGACATACTAGCATGTAGTGGGACGGGAAGTGATACAGCTGGTTCTCATGATTCCTTGAGGACAAGATGATTTGAGTGAGCTCAATTTCATATATTTATCTCTTATCCCCAAGGTTCGGTATCCCATATCAGTCACGTAATACAGGTCGATCAGTCTATGTAATGTTATCTATAAATTGATCTCCAACTATGTCAAGTAGGAACGGAATCAGAGAATTTCCATGAGGGGGTCGAAAAAAATTACATATGATTTATATTTTAAAGTTAAAGTTAATTTTTGATTTTTATTTTGTCGTAAATAAGAATAAAAAAAATATGACACATGTATTTAAATTTTCCTTATTTCAGTAAAGAGTATTAAAAATTTTCTACATTTAAAGTGGGACATCTCAAAAAATTGTTTTATTTTTTTTGAGACGAAGGGAGTAGTATATTATTAAATGAAAATTGAAAGAAAAAATTGAAGTTAATAACTATAAGAAAATGATGGAGGGAAAAATAGTAAAGGAAATACAAAAATGCAATGGGAACATTTTGAAAAAGAAAGAAAAAAAAAGGGCCAAAAAAGAATGCAAAAAGACACAAGATTGGGTTTCAAACAAACCCAATGTTTCAAATATGAAGTGTCTACTCCTAACCACTGAGCTAGTTGTCATTCATGGGAACTAGGTATCACGCATAATTTTTCTTTACAAACACTTACAACTATATACGTAATATACTCTCGACCGAACCACGAGGGAGACCGAACGCAATTCCGCCCCTGATGTCAAGTGATGCCTTTCATTATCTCATCGGCCCAAGGAGCGTTCGTAAAAAATTGATTGATTACGACAATGTAATAGTTGCACTTGAAAGTATGCACCACATTAGACACAAGAAATAAGGGGCTTTTGGTGAATACGTTATGAAGTTGGAGATGTCGAAGGCCTATGATAAGGTTGAACGAAGCTTTGTGAGGGAGGTGATGCAACACATGGGATTCCCTCGAAGCTGGATAAATTTGATAATGCAATGCATATCAACAACTTCCTATGTTGTTCTTGTTAATGGACAGCCCACCACGTCTTTCACCCCCACATGGGTCTTCGACACGGCGATCCCATATCTCCCAGTCTCTGTATTATGTGCGCTGAATTCTTTTCATATCTATTGTAGGAAACGTGGATGAACCGACTTCTCCATGGAGTGAAAGTTTGTCCGACGGCTCCAAGGATCCATCACTTGCTCTTTGTTGATGACAGTCTCGTGATGGGGAGAGCAATCCAATACGAAGCAGAAGAGGTACACTGGATACTCATTATCTATGAGAAAACGTCAGGGTAAAAATTCAATCGAGAGAAATCTGTGATATCCTTTAGCCCAAACACACCCCATCACATGAGGGAATGCTTTACTAGTATACTCGGGATGAGGGAGGCTGAGGACCTTGGAGCATACTTGGGCATGCCATCGACGTGCGAAAGACAAAAAAGAGATCATCTTTGTCGGGGATAGAATGAGAAGCGTCTGTCCTTCGCTGGGAAAGAGATGCTTCTTAAAGCAGTTCTGCAAGCAATTCCTATGTATACCATGTCTTGTTTCAAGCTTCCGGAAGGAGTAGTTGATGAGCTCCACAAAATTTGTAATAGGTTTATGTGGATTCAGTCGGGGATAGACGAAGGGTTCATTGGATGAGTTAGGCTCAATTATGTAGACCGAAGGAGTTGGGAGGATTAGACTTAAAGGAATTCGGGTGCATGAATTATGCTCTTATGGCTAAGAAATTATGGCGAATTCTAAATTATCCAACATCACTGGCAGCTACTGTCCTGAAGGCAAGGTCCTTCCCGCGCTTGAGACTCATTGATGCTCAGCTTGACAGCAATCCTTCATACTTATGGCGGAGTTTATTATCAGCAAAATCGTTGTTGCTCCTAGGATTTTGTGAACACCTTAGATCTGGGAAGGAAATCCAAATTTTCCACGAGCCTTAGCACTGTCTTCTTATCATGTTCCCTTCATTCCTGAAAGTTTGGAGATTACGTCAGCTGTAACTGCTTTAGTAAATGAAGCAACTGGCGTCTGGGATCATGAGATCATTGATGCAGCTTTCCCGCAAGAGATTGCCAAGGCAATTAAGAGGTTCCAGTAGGCCTAACAAATCATGTCGACTGTTGAGGTTGGATATTGGACAGGAGAGGGGACTTCACAGTCAGAAGTGCATACGCCGCTACATTTGGGTTTCGTTTCCTGCGAGAGTTGAATGATAATGCACAAAACTTCTCATGGCGGAAACTCTGGGAGCTGAAAATTTCTCCAAAGATGAAGACATTCATTTGGCAAGCGTGTACTGAATGTCTGCCCACAAGGGACAACCTGTCGAAGTGTGGAATGGACATGAACAGGATGTGTGCTATGTGTAATTATATTATTAAAACCACCTTGCACGCTTTGGTGGACTGCCCCTACGCTTAGGGAGTCTAGCACAAGACATCGTCAATTCCAACATCATTGGCTGGTCAGCAGCAGTTCGACGAATGGTGGTTTTCAATGCTCGAATGGATTGGACGAAGGGAGGCTACAGACATGATTTCAATTTGTATAATATATGGACGAATCGAAACTGGCGTCCCGACGAAACCTAATCATCTTATGGCTCATATGTCTAGAAAATCCATGGAAGAGTCAAAGAAGGCATGGTTAATATGAGAAGAGATGAGAGGAAGATGGCCAAATGACTGAATCCTTCACCTGAAAGGATAAAGATCAATGTCGATGTGGCTACGAAGGTTGCAGGGGTGACGACTGTGGGAATAATTGCTCGAAATCATCACGGTTTCATCCCAATAGCTGTAGGTAAACACGTCCCAGTAACACTAGATCCGATGGCCGACGAGACACTGGCAATTAAAGCAAGACTTGAGTTGACCAGGTAATGGGCATGAATAGAATCACGAATAAATCGGATTGCCAGGGGGCTATCACCGAAGGTACAACAGAATCATCGATCAATGGGCGGCGGGTCAAAGATTGTATGAGATTGATGAGTAACTTTCAAGATGTTCGATGCTCTTGGATATATCAGGAAATTAACCGTGTTGCGAACCGAGACCTGCAGAAGCAAACTACATGTCAAAAACGTGTCACCATGTGAGATAACATCCCATGTAGCTCAATGTTATAGACTAGGAGTTGAGGATGGAATTGTCCCGTCTCACATTCTTGATCTATGTGATAAGGAGCGAAAGCAATGAACAGCCTTTAAAAGTTTTTATCAAAAAAAAAAAAAAAAACCCTCTCATGAAAATTATGTCTTTTTCCTTTTATAAAAGAAAAGAACATCATCTTTTTCCTTCGAAATACTCTATGTTGACCATGTCTAATAATGAACAACCCGACTATGTTGACCATGTCTAATAATGAACAATAATTTTGAATATTACATGAAATCAATCGATGATTATTGTTTAATACTTTATGTTGGATTGTGAAGAAAAATTTGTACTAAATATAGACTCAGATATCAAAAAAAGACACATCTAGGCCCAATGACAAGGGAAAAAGGAAAACTATAAACCATAGTTTTCGTCATGATGGCTGCAATGAGTTAATGAAAGGTTTTATCGAGTTCGTTGATTCGGTTAATTGATCTTGGCGTTCTTGCTGGACTGTAAAACAAGGACATGTAGCTCTTCATTAACCCAAATCTAAATTGTTCACGGACGTCTCTCGCCAACTCGGCTGGAAATGCTGTAGAGTGTAGAGTTTGATGTCAAAAATTGCTTCCACGCAGTAGAGATATATAAGAAGCATGCCTGCATCTCAAAAACGATGGGCAGCTGATAGTAATTTGAGCCTTAAATACCCACTTCTTCACCCTCACGGTCAAATGCTTTCCATCTCGTATCATATCCTTCATTATACAAGCTCACGCGAGCGTGGAGACATTGTGATCTCCAGTCAATCCGTCATCGGCTTTTGTTACTCCCCCGAAATAGTATAAACCCAGAAACTCAACTGCGAACAATCTATAAAACCACACTTGCCAGCTCAAATGCAGCAAGCAAAAAAGAACCTTGAGCTGATGACTTGGCCAACATTCCTCAAAAGCACACTTGCCATGCCAACCGCAGCAGCAACCAAAAAGAACGTGCTTATGACTTCCACTGAATTCACCATTGGAAGAGGTTACCATAGTAATGCATAACTAGACCATCACCGAAACCCAGAGATTTCGATCATCAGTATTCCTGAAGTGGCACCTCACTGCAGTTCCATGGAGGAATGCAAGCATAGAGGAGCGACAGCTTGATGGCTTCTGATCTTGCGGCAGGGTAAGCCTGAGCGTCCAGCTCGCACTACGAATATGCTAACTGATGGACTCGTTGCTGATGCCCAAAACCAGAACAGGGGAGAAAAGCGCAGGTAACAAGTACATCCATGTCTCTCCATATCAAGACATCCAACTCATAAAGAGATATCATGCAATTTCAAGCAAAACTCAACAAGCAGATAGCAGACACATCACGCGTGACTTCGCATTTCAAATGCATTGAGGTAAAGGATAACTTGCAACCTCGAGGATGGTAACTGTTGCCGCAATATGAAATCGAAAAAGAAAGAAGCATCAGTAAACTAAAGACAACAAGATAGAAGAATGAGCCAATCATTTCTCCACTATTTTGTACCCGAAGACATAAAATAAATGTTTACCTGATATCAAGGCTCTTGATAGCGATTAGCAAACATAAACAGACAATATCTCCACACTGCCACCCTACCTATTGGAACACAACAAGATTCTGCTTGTCGCTCTATCTACAATCCTCGATTTTGATCTTCTTTGCTGCTTTGACATAAGAATCCAAGTCCTTCTCGGTCACTTTAAAAGGCTGAGGATGCTGCCCTGAGCAATAAACATCCCACATCTTGAAATAAGCGCGCTCAAGATTCTTGACCTGCACATATGTTCGAGGACAATAGCCAGGTCGATACACTCATTGCAACTCCAATGCTAGCGATTCCTAAAGAGAATGACTGGCAACAGGCCATTATTGGCCTGCAATGTTGTCTCTAGTCTTGTCATCAACGGGGCATATGGGTAAAGCAATCAAACCTCACACTTTAAGTGACACATGCATCCGATTGTAGGTTCATTCGAACGTATTGAGATGATTTCCTAAGTACTAACTAGTTATATCGTTAAATGAAAGAAATGCTCATACATTGTTATTAAATGGAAGAATCTACTCATAACATTTAGAGTGCTTCCAGACAAACTTTCTAGTCCAATCTTTAGACCCTGAATCACATGTGATAAATGAGATATACATATCAAGGGAAGAAGCAATTACGAAACTTACCCAGCGGACTGTGTCGAAAAGAGGACAAGTCATGCGGGCTGCCTTCAATTTCTTCCTAAGGTCCTGCAGCTTTGGCTTATCTAAAGCCAACGACACTGCCTTCTCCTCGTATTCTCTCATGCTTTGGCACCGATAAACGCAAACAAGTAAAAGGGGTCAATAAAAGATACAAGGGTCTGCACTAATCCAAGCAAATAGAAAGTAAGGAACAAAGAAGAACAGAGAAGAAGAAACAAAAGGGTCTGATCATGTCGAATATCAACATAATTTCTATTTTATTTTACTTATTCATTTATTATTATCTTTTATTAATCTATTTTTTGGGGTGCAAAATAAAAAAGCCCTAAATAGAGAATATTTTCTGCTGATATCAACCACCACAATCATACCTTAATGCTCAAGAAACCAACATATCCATTACAAGGAAACCTGTAATGGCTCAAATTTGATTACAGCAAATGCGTGAGTACCTGCTAACTACCATCTCATCCCCAAGACCAGTTGCTAAACAAAGGGAACCTGCAACCCTAGTTGCCATTTTCTCCAAAGGAAGGGTCACCATTGGCAGACCAGCCCAAAGGATATCCGTGCCTGTTGTGTGCCCATTGCATAATGGCCTACAACACAGAAAAGTGACAACTCATATTATTTTAACAAGTGTTGCGATTCATCGAGTAGTTCACCACTCTCATCTAATCCGTAAGAGAAAAGGGTGGGTCCTGTTTAGTTACGTGTCCAGAAATAGATCAGCTAGAGCACTACGCCTAATATGCTCATGTTTCATGGCAACATCTGTAAATATGATCTGGTCTGGTTGCACACCCCTTGCCGATGCATCTGCCAAACAAGAAGGAACAGGTCCAAAAGTAAGACTAAGGATAGTAAAGAAAAGGAGGTTATGAGATTTGTAGTCACTGTTAAAAGTAGCTCACAAGCACGAAGCCTCATCTCTCCTGCAGCCGGGAATCTTAGAAGCCAGAGTGCACTGTTTGGGACACGCTTGAGAATGTTACACCTAAAGAACAGGGGTTATGTGTTTGCCTTTCCAAAGGTAACAAATTTTTTAACAATAGAAGAAAAAACATGGAATCAGAAAGGATATTGACCACTTACCATGTATTAAAAATTTCTGGGTCCATCTTGTACAATTGATTAAAACATGCAAATATAAATTTATCCTCAGGCAAGCCATAGTCGGGACGCTTCAATTGGCAGTGCGGGTCCAACACATCACGATTTTTCTGAAAGAGATATTCCAGGGAATTTGTTAGCATTAAGTAAGACTTTGATGATTAATATAGATTTCGAAGATAATGACCGATAACCAACCTGCTTGTAGTCATTCACAAAATAACAATGCGGAAGGTGCACTAGCTTCTCCAAGTAAATATGCGATAGATGTGAAGGGGAGACAAACTGCAAATTGATAATCAGGTCAGATATATCATAGATATAAAAGAAAGTCAAATAGCGAAAAACACCTAATGGGACGGGACTTTGACCAATATCCATTCTTACCTCATCTGTGACTAGGTAATGTATATAAGTGGCACCCATTGTACTAGGGAAACCCATATATGAAACCTGAACGGGGGCAGGTTGCATAGCAAAAATCTCATTTCGTGCGCCCTAACAAACAAGAGAGAACCAATCATCAATGAGCAGCACATGCAAGGCAAGGAAGCAGGAACTTTTGTTCTAAATTTTGAGCTTAATCGGCGCAGATAAAAACAGAAGAATCTGGCATGTACAATCATTCAATGCTATATTATCCATTGGGAAATGGAGCCTAAAAAGTGGAGTGATGGGCAAGTCATACAATCATCGGGGACCACTTTCTATCCTCTTCATTTATTCAGGTCTCCTAAGCAAAAAAAAAAAAAAAAAAAGACGAAAAAAGAAGAGAAACATAGAACCCAAAAAAATATTTAGGAACCTCATGAAAAGCACATCAAATAATTATCTCTACCTTTGTATAACCATTAAGGTTGACAAGAATCTGAATCTTGTCATCATTTATGCGCTTTGCAATCATATCAGATGACATTGGTGATACATCCAAAAAGTGCTCTGCTTCTGACTGGGTACGTTGCCTCCATTCTGAGCCATCACTGGGGCTTAGAGCATAACAATAAACCTAGGAAGAGAAACGATCCCTGAACTCAAAATCTGAAAAAAGAGGGAACACAACTCCGGGCATTGATTATGCAAAGTTGTTTAAAGGGACAGTTAGCCAGGAATCCTTACCTCAACATTTTCTCTGTTGTGCATCCCAAACACTGAACCCATCAGATGTGACAGGGGATGGTTACCAAAATCACTGCTCACATACCTATAATTCACACATGATGTGATTAAATCTTGAGAAAACTGGACAGAATTAAGCAAGGAGGGTGCAGGTGGCCTATCAGGTCCTTACCCAACCCTCAACCGTGCACTCCCACCCTGAGACTTCACAGGAAAGGCAGCTGGATGGCTGAAAGGAGGAAGTGAATAGCGAGCAGCAACTATCAAGCAGTGCTCAGCATATTTACGGCTAGCAAAATAAAAGACACATTATCAATTAAGGAGGACAAGTTTTGCAAGGACTCTTGCATGAGGTCACAACAATCACATCAAAGTTTCACCTAATTTCAAGAGCAAGCATTGGATCAAGGGGATAGGCCATCGCATGGAAAGGCTGCACACTTGGAAGAATCGACATCTGCAAACAGGCCAATGGATTCACACTCATATCACAGCGAAAAAGAAGAAAAGAATACAATCAAACTTGTCGAAATGAATGAATTGACATGCAAGTAAAGAAAAGAGGAAGACCTGTATTTGTCGCCTTATGATGCCATCAACCTCAATAATCTTGCTTTCTCTATCATCCCAATCACAAACACACTACAGCGGAAGGAAAAAAAAAATATGTGAATTAGCTGGGAACAAACACACAAATTACAAGCAACTTTACAAAGAAAAAACTACTACAATTATTTTTCACTTCTTTACAAAAAAACAGCAAAATCATGAGTTTTGGGAGCTAGGAAGATTAAATAACGGATAGCTGTCAGACCAGTCAGAATCATAAAAAGCAAGATGGGGATGAAGGCAAATAGTGCTTCATTGAAACGTGAGAGAAGCCAATCTTGCTAATGTAACTAACTCCTCGAGAAGAGCAGGATTCTTCCACTGCCAGACTATGATTGTCAAAAGCTAGGTTATTCCCCTAATATGAAAACTCAAGGACACAAGAACGGGAACAAGCAGGTCAATTTACCTGCAATGCATGCAGAAGGTTGCAGGTAGCTTCTGGGAAATCAGGGCGAATAACCAAAGCGTGCCTGTAACTTTTTATGGCTGCTTCAACATGGCCACTGAGAAGATCACAGAAGCCATTTAGACAGCAATTGTAATACTGACAAATAAACAGTGTACTTGTACATAGGGAAACAATTAACATTGTCAGTTGCTACCTATCTTTATATGCCGAAGCTAAATTAGCATGAGCTTCCGCCATCATAGGACGGATACTAATAGCACTCAGATAGTCTTGAATGGCTTCATTAACTCTTCCTATCTCCTTGTACACGTTTCCCCGATTAAGTAGTGCATCAACTGCCAACGGATCAATCCTAAGAACTTCCGTGTAGCAAGATATAGCATCTGTGTAGCTTCCCTGTTGATAAAAGAATCACATTGCACAGACATGACCATTGAGATAGCACTTCACTAGAATCAAGTGCAGGACCAACTACTGTCATTACCATTCTAAAAAAAATACTCCCTCCATTCCAAAATATAGGCAATACTCTGACCCCGCACGCGGATTTATATGTGTGCTGAATTTTTATGAAATTTAATGAAAAAAAAACATTTTTCAGCAGTAGTGGGGTTTACTATAGCAATTGTGATAGGAGATAATGGATGTACTGTATCGGATGGTGATTGATATGTTATTTTTATGTGAAAATGTTACTAAACATGGTTAGTTGCATATATTTTAGGACGACCCAAATATGCAAGTGTTGCTTATATTATGGAACATAAGGAGTATAAAGTAAATCAAACAAGTGAACAACTATAGTTGCTAAGCTGGAATAATATCAACTACAACACCCAATTATCGCAGAGGTAAAACGTAAAGTTGTGAATAAGCTTTATCCAAACATCACGCAAGATTCCTCTACACTAGAAAGTCAACTCAATCACCTGCTGCTTGTAAATTATCGCCAGATTGTTGAATGGAGCAGAGAGCCCTGTCGTAACAGAAAGTGTCGCCTTATAACACTGGACAGCTGCACTGGTCATATTCCTACACGGTTTCAAATATAACCAACCTCAGCAAACACCTACTGTATGAGAAGTGAACCTTCAAACAAAAGGAACTCTAACAGTACCACTCCAAATATATAGCTCCAAGGTTTGCTAACGCTTGAGGGTGGCTAGGTTGGAGAGAGAGACATTGCTGCAGACAAGGTAATACATTCAGTTCAACACTTGATTGACACAAGGGAAATAAAAATAGAACTTGATGCATATAACTAAGAGAAATAGGCAAATACACTATAGCACCGCATTGCTTCTTCAGTTCTGCCTGAATCTTTCAATGCATTACCCTACGAAATGAAAGGAAAAAGGAAAAAGAAAAGAAGCACATAACTTAGACCACAAAACCCTATCAGGAAATGAAAACAACTCATCACAAGATAGACAAAAGGAAGATATAAGGTGAAAGAAGCCACTTATCAAGAAATTTCAGTAAGGGGGAAAGAGAAAACTAACCAAATTATTATAAGCCTCAAAGAAGCCAGCATCTAGAGTAATAGCCCGCTTATAATGGAGAATAGCCATATCTAATTGGCCCTGCTCATAGTATATCGTAGCAAGGTTTCCTGCATCAAGCATTATAATTTAAAATCACTTTCTACTGCTAGAATCCTTGTCAGATCTTGTACAATATTACTCCCTCCATCCCGTTTAATTTGCGATAGTTTTACTTTCACTCTTGTCAAAGCAAAGATTGACCCGAGCGCAGGAAGATCAAACTTCTTTTTCTCAAAATTTAATCGTGAAATGACAATGATTGTTTATGGTACATAACTCACCATCATGCTAAGAAACTATCGCCTTATTTGATGAGAAAAAGGGAGCTCCTCAAGAGGCATATTGAATAGTGGAATATACATAGACATTGCAATACAAGTGGGACGGAGGGAGTAATTAACATGACGAGCACCTAAAAAGAAGATGTCATATAACTGGGAAGGCTCAAAGCAAGCATAAAGATCTCAGTATTCACTCAGCAGGATCTCCATCACCTCAAACTACAGCTGATTTTTTCAATCACATTAAAAATGAGCTCTTGTGCTTTGAAACTGAATCAAGTACTACATTACATACATCAGATTTATACAAAGTTGATTAGTTGTTACAGTACTTACCGTAAGCTATTGCATAATCAGGTCGAACTTGCAGAATATGCTGATAACATAATACAGCCTCTTGACGCATTCCTAATGCCTGTAGCAAGGGTTTATCATCATCGATATGAAATTAAATAGGAAATCTGATCATGATTAGCGCTGTCTAAAATAATACCTTGTACACAATTGCCATGTTGAGGTAAGCATCTATGAGGGTAGGCTTGAGCTTGACTGCTTCCTGGAAAATGTCATTCAATAAAGCAATGATATTTAGGAATATCTCATCACTCAAATAAAACTTTAAAATAAGAGGATGTCTTAAAGAAGCATGGTCCAAATCATTAAGGTTATTAACCCATCCGATCTGATCCAACATCTTCAGCTTTATGCGACTGTGACCAACTAAAATTTATTCATAAATAGATGTGTTATGGCAGATTGAGCTTTTTCAACTAAGCAACCTTATATAATTGAAGTGCCCTGCTATAATCTCCCGACTCCATCAAAAGCCCAGCAAGATTGGACCATGCAATAGCGAAACCCGGCTGGACTCTGATCGCCTCAGTGTAACAATTATAAGCCTGCATTGAATAGACAAATGAAATGATTGCCCAAAAATATGGATTAAGTTAGAGATAAGCATCAAACATTAAATGCTCAAAAGTGCAGAACTTCAATTACGATACAGCAATATAGTAGACAACACAGAAAGTAACAGTTCAATGCCGATAACGAGTCATGCAGATGGGAAGTTACTAGCTCTGTCAAAAGAAAACGCCAACAATTATTGTAGAGTGGACGTAGTTAATGCAGAGTAATACACTGCTTAGACTAGTCCACATAAATATATGCGCACAGTACATGATTTCCATAAGAACACCTTGCCGACCTTGGCAGAGGAAAACAGTGTTGTGCATAAATGTCATAGGAAAGACATGATGAAATAATCGCAATAGCCAAAGAGCCAAGACTGTGAATGAGACTTCATCCTCACCTCTTGCACTAAGCCCTGCACTTTCATAAGATTTCCCAACGTGCAATGTGCATCAACCTACAATGTAATTTAGATAACACCGTCAAGACAGCACGCACACTTGCAAGAATGGATAACATAACGTTGTGGGAATCAAAAGAAAATGAAGTTGCATGAACAGATTGCTG
>JAOVYX010021367.1:0-15843 GCA_035668315.1 Drosera spatulata
AAAACACACTCACCAATCGAATGATCGATTCAAGCCAGGTCAAGCTCATCACAGTACAGACATCAATCAGTACACATGTAGATTTGCTCGTATATACCTCGGCGAAGCAAGCGGCGAAGGCGCTGCTGAGAAAAGTTCCGGCGAATGAGATCTCGCTTTGGAGACCGACATCCGCCATTGTCGTTGTCGATCGATCCACCAACAACACTCGATCTCGATCGATTCAGTTCTCGTCACCGTCGTCGTCGTCGACGGCGGCGCCGATGTCTGCTCTGTGGTGAGTTCGATTTGATCGGAGAATTTCTTCTACGGCTCTTGAGAGTGAGAGAAAGAGAGGAGATGCCGAAGCCAGTTTACAGGAATATCCCAAAGTTTTCTTTGAAGAGTTAGGGAAAATAGAAAACACAGGTCGTGTCAATTAATCTGGGTTGATCTAGTGGTGTTCGATTCAACTTTTTTTTTTGAAGGTTTTGGATTCGAATCCCACTAGCCTCAAAATCCATGTTGGCCACGTCCGTTGACTTTGGTCAAAACTTTACCCGATACTGGTGGGGGCGCCTTATCAGTGTCCGAGAAATTAGTCGAGGTGCGCGCGAGCTGCCCCGGACATCCTCGTTATCAAAAAAAAGATAACCTGCGTCTAAACACGTTATGAGTATAAATGTTTAAATAATACTAACTCCGTTCTTATCAAAAACAAAATAAACTTGGATAGAGAGAGTATTTTTTTAGATCTTACTATTCAAATTACTTCATCCATTTTATATTAATTATAATATTTTTTTTATTTATTCAGTCTAAAAAAATATAACATTTCTATATATGATAATCTTTTAACATAAAAAAAATATTAAATCAATCTTATCTATTAGAATACACCACTAACTTCGCTTTCAACTGGTACAGTAAATTCCACTATCATCAAAATAATATTCTTTTTTTTATCAAAATTGACATAAATTCAACACTCACATAAAATCCCGTATCCGATCACAATGTTGATATTAATACGGGATAGAGGGAATACAATCCTTCCTTATTTAGTATTTTTTTAATATAAAATTATTAAAATATATTTATTTTATATCGTATCAATTTATCTCATCATTATTTTATTTTATTTTTCTTATTTCTCTCTCACACATTCACAAGGACAAATTTGTTCATCTTTTTAAATTCAACACGCATATAAATTATCGTATCAAGTCATCCGTCGTAATTTAAATGAGTCGAAGGGAGTGATTGAGAATGAATTACATAAATAATAATTATGATTAAAATATAATAATTAAATCTTAATTTTTTATCCGTAATGTTATATCTTAATCTTTAACTAAACATTTGAAAGACATTGTGTCACCGCCACACAGTCCTTGAACCAAAAAAAAAAAAAAAAACTAATCCAACTATTATTTTAATTTTGTTTTGGTAGGAGTAATACTAGAGATAAGAAATAGACCTATAGTTCACGATATAAATAACCATGATCGATGCACCGAATTCCATGTATCACGTGCTAATCATACAATGACACAGCTCACTAAGCCCACTTCGGCATGTGAAACGAAAGCACGCTTTAATGTCAGAATTATCGTTGCACGATAACTCATACCGTATTTTCACTACTCATGCTTCATTGCTTCCTCTTTCTGTACCGAACGAGTATCATTTTATCCCTGTACCTATCGCCATGTGATTTGTTCTTTGCAAAATTTGAAGTTTTGTTATTCGTTTTCACGACGTAAAAAATATATGATTTAAATTAAAATATATAACTAAAATTATCATTATTATTTTCACGATAATTGATTCAGAATACGTGACATAAATATTGGAAAAAATTTAACCAAGAGAAGAGTAAGCCCCGTTCTGTTAATCAGCTCGCAAAGGAGGGATCAAAGTGAATAACTGTGTAATATGGCCAATGGGCTCGAGCAGAGGCCCAAAGACTAGGCTCCAAACTCGTCTCAGCCCCCAAAATATCATGGTGGACCTCTCCGCTTCGAGCCAACCCAATAGAGGGGCATACATTTCTGTATAGAAAGGCCCGGGGACTTTCCAAGGCACAGTCCCTTTTTAATGGACCCAGTAGCCTGTTCACTTCTTTCTCTTGGCTAATGCTATCAGATTATTGACCTATCGATTTTATGAGGTATACTCACATTCGCAGTAGCCGATGTGGGTTGGGTTGCACTAGCAATCTGACCGACGGGCGATGAGTATACATTTCCATGGAAATTTATGTCTTTTTTATATATATACATTTTTTACCGTGTAGAGTTAGGTAATATTGTGCTTCATAGTCTGCACACAACCAATTATGTGCAATGGTGATGATAGCAAATCATTACGATTCGTAGTCTCTTAAGCTACGTAGCCGATATGCAAAATTAGGTGCGCCACCACTAATAAGTGAACCACAAAAGCCAGAGGACAATTAATCTACTCTCTCGTTCCGCTTTCTCGGTTTGATTCAGAATGAACAATTGCGTTGATCAACTTAACAACTCTACCAAAATTAGTTGGTCATTAAATTCATCATGTAACGAAAACAAAAGATACTGACCAACCAAAACTCGTACTATTTCTAGCACTTTTTCCGTTCTAAACAAACTCTCACAAAAAATGAACAAGAGCATCAACACTCTCTTTCATATATTTACGTAAAAACAACACATAATCCCTAGTCACAAGCTAGCTGATTACAAAGATAGCAACACTAGTTGACATTTGAAACAGGAACAAATCTTCAAGCCATCCAGGACAAATCACATACCATCATCCTTCAAGACACAACATTTAAGCACATCACCCCTCCTTAGATATTGGACTTCGCCGAAAAAGAGTGCCATTTCAGTCTCCGGAGCATTTTTGGGCTTGGCCTTAAAGTTCACAGGGAAAGGTAGTTCACGCCAATGCAAGTGCTATTCACCTCCTCCACAAGCTCATACTCTACACCCTGAACAAATTTCAGGGCAAAACACAATGATATCAGGACCTTTTACATTTGGCCGAAGCAGTGAGAATGAGTACTGAAACGTCCAAATAAAAAAATAAATGTTCAACGACACAGGGGAAGAACAGCATTGAGAGGGGAGAACGGGAGAGGTAGAAAGAGTGGACAAACCTGTGCCTCATTTTCCTTGTTGAAGTGCTCCAGTAAAATCCCCGTGAGCATTCCAGTCTGTTCGAGGTTGCCATACTTTTTCCCTGTGATACAACATTGTTTTCAACCTGAAAATCCAAAAGAAACAAGTACTAGTGACAAAACTCCAACAAGCAAATGGGAAAGAAAGCTAAACACCAAGCAACATATGCAATATACATAGAAAATGCCTGGGTGATAATACATTCACAATGAGGAAAGAAAAACCTTAAGGGAAACATTGAAAAATGATCAGTTCCCATTGAAAAGGCCCATTCAAATGCCATCTCTTGCGTCAATCTGATATCTCTCATTCCTTTTAAGAAATGTACTTGAGGACAAACTAATCATGAGTCTTGCTTATGAAGCAACAAGATTACAAGAACAACACATTCAGGAATACTCAACTGAGCTCTCGGTTGTAAGAGAAGCCATTCGAAATGGCTGTGCAGCAAGGCACAGCCTCGCTATGAAACAGAGATTGGAGTCTCCACATGAGCAAGACACTTAAAGTTAAAGCTACAAAGCTTCTTATGCCCTGACTATTATCACGAAAGGCATTATGTGATCATCTGGTGCCTAAATGGGGCCTACACGACCAAGTAAACTTCATATATGTAGTTAAACGAGTTGTGATAAGCGAAACGAACAACGCACAATCAATAGATCAACCATTCAATCAACAGGTGATAGTAGAGTTTGAAATGAGATATTGTTGTTTGTAATACCGTTTCTTCTCCACCTCGCGCACCTTCCTCTTCCTGAGTGCACGTTTCGAATTCCCGTGCCATTTTGATTTCACTTTCATCCTCTTCGATCTCGGTGGAGACACACTGGTCACCTTCTTTCCGCTGATTGCACAACACAGATCACCTTAATTAATTCATTCATCCATCAAACTACAACAAATCACCTTAATTAATTGATTACTCAATCAAACTACAATAGATTACATTAATCAAATGATTAATCGATTAAAGAAAAACAGAAAACCTTAATCAATTGGTTAATCGATCAAACCACAGCAGATTAACTAAATCGATCAAACTCAACAGATAAAGTGACGAGAAATCGATGAAAATGAACAGCGTCGATTCACCTCGCAGATTCGTTGTCGACTCCTTTCCTCTCCGCCTTCGATTCGACCCGATTCAATTCGCAATCGCAAGATCGAACGCAATCAACGATAGAAATGTGAAACCCTAATTTTGATTATTCGAATCCGAACCCGGTTCGATAGATGGGTCATGGGTGCGGTTTGTTCATAAGCACGAAGATGTGTGTTGATTGGACTTGGACCAATGTTCATATACAAGCAGACAGCCACAGGTCCAGCCCAACACAGTTGAAGGCCCATAAACTTCCTTTGTTTTTCTGGAATAAATAACTTCACTTCGTTTTAGATTTGTAAAAGAATATGAACATGAGTCCTCCCGCTTATCTAGTATCGTTTTTGTTTTCTATTTTTATTTTATTGACGTATGAAACAAAAAAGTTTGTTACTGATCTGTTTTTCAAACAGTGAAACATAAATATAAAACAAAAAAACCAAAAAAATGAGTTTTTTTTATTTTTGTTTCCAATTTCATCTGAATCAATATTCACGATTTACTTAACAAAAAAAAATCATGCTATTTTATAAAATTATTTTGATTTTTGATACTAGTTTTCTGTTTCTTTTTACTCTTTTTGATTTTCATAATCTTGAGTATTAATACCAAACAGCCCCTTCATCTTCCCGCTTGAAACTCATATTCATCTTGTATTATGTTAACATATTATATACTTTCTTCGTCCCACGAAAGATGAAACATATACATATTTTGCACTATTCTATACGCATAAATATAAGTCTCGTTTTTATACCAAACCACGTTTGATATTTCTGCAACATGTATTAGGTTGAAGTACGTAACTTACATAACTATTGATGCTCCATGCTAAATTCAAAAAACTACGTTTGATTGTTGTTGTACGGGTATCAAGCTTTGCATCGACACGCATGTAAAATCAAAGTGTTATATCCTTTTCGGAACATATGGAGTACATGCAAACCTTGAAGACGTAATATATAGAATTATCAAACTACAGTATATTAGGAGACAAATGGCGTATGACGCAATTATCATTGACCGTTGGAATATACATTTATAAACCTTGTATCATTAGTTAAAATTTAATGATCGAAAAAACCTTCTATCATTCGTTAAAACTTTTGATGAAGTTAGGTCTTTGACAAGGCGAGTTGTGTGGTGTATATGCAAATGCATATGCAAATTGTAACTTTGCACGAAGGGTTATTTTGTTTCAAATTTTCAATGATGGAAAATGGAAGTGCGCCAAAGACGTGCATTACAAATTTACAATATGAAAGAGTACGTGCATGAGGAATGCCATGAAGTGAGGCCAAGCAGCCATGATTGATTGCTTTGTATTGATTTTAATGAAATTTTTGGAGCTTGCCGATCATTGAATACAATCATATTAAATGAAGCATATAAAGACTCTTGTAACTAACTGTATTAATGACTTTCTGGCTGCGTGTGTTTTTTCTGTACTCCGATTTCATATACTTGCGTGTATATCTTGTATTTGCGTGTGTCTTAAAATATTTGTATTTGCCAGTAATTGATTCTATGTTGAAAGAAACTTTTACACGTCATTATCTCGGTTTTCCGATATAAATAATACTTGTTTATTTATATAGTTATAAAATATATATAACATGTCATATTTAACAATAATTTTCACATAAAAAATTATCAATATAATCATCATCTGTTATACTATATTCATTATGTTCTTTTACAATTGTTACAGTAAACCCCATTATCATCAAAAAAGAATATTTTTTTAACAAATTCAATAATTGATATATATATGAATTCTCATATAGGATCATTTTATATTATGAAATGAAAAGAACATTAAATGAGGAAACAAAATCTTTGGTTTAAGCGCGGAACAACAAATCGAACGTTCGATTTTACGCCAAAAAAAAAAAACAAACAAATTGGACGTTTGTTTACATGAATAGATAACTACTCCATTTTTCATTTCTTTTTTTTTAAAAAAAAGAAAAATCCCTCCTTGTCTCATTTTAATTGGAGACAACATAGTACCGTCCTCTGCATCGGCGCAGGCTCTGAGTCTGCGCACTGCCGGTCTGTGCGGACTGTCACAGCTGACCAATGTTTCTATCATGATATTGGTTTGTTTGTTATTCCAAAGATTGAAGCATTTGCCTTTTGCCTGTTGGATGAAACACATAAACTATGATATGTGGTGCAAATGATGATTTAAATTAATCTTCATTAATGATAGGATAATTCGGAGTATTATCTAGGTGATTTGTTCTATATTTCTATTTTAAGTATATTATGACCATTTAATAAAATCTTTTTGAACGATTGAGAGCATTGTTGGTTAGGGTTGCAACCCGTGAATTATAAAAACATAAATTTGATGGTTGAAATATATCATGATCATTATTAAATTTTTAAGATTTCATTTCAAAATCAATTAACTAGATTTTTAATTTTCAAATTACGAAGATTGTTATTTTGAGTTCTCAAATTTCAATGTACATTGTATTCTCAAACAATCTTTTTGTACAAAAATGGAAATTTTTTCATAATGAATAGATCCCATACTCATATCACATAAATATACTGTGTGGACTTAAAACTATCTCCCTTTATAGTTTTCGGAAATTATGCCCCTATTTGTAATGTTTTACATCATCCATATTTTTAGACATGAAAGAGGACATGAGATGACGAGACACAATGCGTAGCGACGTGTTGTTCAAAATCTTAGACACCGAACTTAAATTACTTAATTGCGCGTGGTTGATCATATAGCATCGATCTTAGTATATTTCTGCATACATATGGATCGTCATACTTTTGTCATGCTTAGACTACTAATACTGTAAATCAAGTTTGGTTACTTCCTTTTATATCAGACCCTAACCTTAACTAGCTGAATAGTGCTGCATGAAAATGTCATCTACTGTAGTTGCTTTTTGATGGGAAAGGGCAAAAAGAGTTGATTTATATGAAAACGGATAAAAGAATGCAAAAGATGTCATAAAGGGCACAGATGGAACTAGTGCATTGAAATGGTAGTGAAAGGGTAGAATTGTCCGAAGAGTATGAGACCACATATCCCAATTATAGCAAGTGCTACTATCAATGGAGGAGAATTTTGTCTTGTCCACAGAGGCATCTCAATCTCGGTAAAAGAAATACTTATAACAATGGTGGTGGGCCCACAAAAAGCAATTCATTTCAAACCTTAACCTGTCTCCACCATTTTCATTTGCCAATGTTTGTCTCATTTATTTCAATGTGGCACACTCACTAGTCTGAAGAACATGCACACACTTTAGTTCATCAACGCACAAAAGGGTATTAAATCCATGTTCACCAATCATTGGAATAATGATATAAGTTGGAGTATTTAATTTGTAATCATTATTTTGACAGAATTAGTCTTACAGTTAGTAAAAACGACTCAATGTTTGTACAGTTCGGTTCATCACAGTTGTCGATGTTGATTTGCATTGCGTGATGACCCAATGTTTTTGTTATGTGCTACATTTATGCATTGTAACACTCAACCTAGTGTAGGTTGTGTATTATTCCTTTCGTCCCATAAATCTTATAATATTATGACACGATATGATATTTTATATTTTATCCTAATTCGAATCCAAACCCGATCTATTCATATTTTTCGTTTTGACTGGTTTGAGTTCTGAGATACCCATCGAGTATGAATTTGATTGCTCCCAACTCGTTGGAGTGAGATCAAATCGGCGCCTTTGCATCGTCGCTCTTTCCTCCTTTAGCCGCGCATATAATCTCTTTTCTCTTTCTTTCTTTTCGTTGTTGTCGGCATTGCACACCTTCCCCTCTCCAATGACGTCGTCGTGCAGGGCGGATTGGAGGCTCGATCTTAGATTTGTTAATTTCTTCACCATTTTTGGATTCCTCTTTGTGCTGTTGCAAATTTGTGAAGAATAAATGGTTTGATTTTGTTGGATGTTTCATGGGAGATTTAAGCCGATCAAAAAGGAGATGGTTGAGGGGACAAATCCGACTGGTTTGATTAATCGGACGGGCATACTAATTCCTTTGCTCTAGTTGGATCCTGGTGATATATCAGTTATTTTGGTCGGATTTCGATGATATATTAGTTATACCGATCGAATTTCGCGATATACTAATTGTTCCGACTTAATGTGCTAGTTGTTCCGGTCGAATTCGACGTATAGTTGCTTGAGACCGAAGGTACTAATTGCTCTGATCTATTAATATGCATATTAGCTTATGACTTAGCAAAATAGACGTGCTAGTTTGTATGTATTCAGACATAATATCTTAAGTGCTCTTGAAATAAAATCTTAAATTGTCCATAATCATAGCCAACAGGGCCTTGACTTTTATCCAATTCATAATATTTTCGGTCCTGATTTGATAATACTCTTTTTTCTTTTTCAATTTTAAATTGACTTTGGATACACACAAATCACAAAAACGTATAAATATCCTCAATTTCGTCTTGCTTCTATCATTGAGACCCGAACTGCTATTCGAGTCTGGGCGGTGGAATTTGACGATGAAGGGAAAAGAGTCGTCATCATTGGCGTCGGCGGCGTCTCCACAACGTCGGCCTGCTCGAGCGTGGATAATCGACGACGATGATCGGAGAGGAAACTGGCTCGTATGATGGTCGTACTCGCAAGGTAACTTGACGAGGATTGTGATCTTCGTTTCTGTTCTCGTCTGTTTGATATTTCTTTGTTGGTGCGGTTGTTTTATTCATTAGGGTTTCAGTTTCTGATATGGTTTCTGTCGTATGTCGGTACAATCAGCGGAGAGAAGACGATGGAAACATTGATTTCGATGTTCATAAGCGCGAAGCCACCTTTCTGGATGAGAGTGAATGGGAGGATGAAATCCAAAATACACATGTTGCGGTACAAATATTGTCTCCAAGTTGAATTACTGTACTACTTTTTGTGGAATTTGTGGTTTAACTTGTCAGTATACGTTGCCGAGCTCTAGTTCTGGTAGCGTCTAGGCTCTTCTGATTATGATACACCTTGGCCCGTTTCTAGGCGCTCACGAATCTTAGATAGATTCTAGTGTTCACCTTGGCTGTTTAGCGGTTTTTACAAGATTGTTGATAGTTAGAAAACCAACCACGCTACGAGGGTTTCTATTAGCGCATGGCTTCTTCTGATGCTCCCTTAATGTGATTGATGTCCCTTATGCTTTCTGCCACTCTGTGATATCAGTAATTAATTTTAGCAGATTGACATCTAAGTTGTGAAACAGATAGAGTTGGCTCTCGTATGCTGATTTCATGACAAGTCATAGCTTTTGAGCATCTTAGACTATTTTCTTTCCTAGCGTCACCCTCCTCGTTATGATTTTTTTTTAATAATTGCTTTAGCAACTTCTATTATCATCCAGTGCATTAGACGATTGCATGTTTTTTCTCGTTTTATGTATATATAAATAATTTTAGGTGATGCCAGCCTGGTTGAGTATGCTATTGTGTTCACTGCGAGATGTCATGTAGTTGAGTACGCCATGAATGGATTGTCTTGTAATCTGATTGACTCGTCTGGATGGTTCAGTAGCTTGCTTAACGCATTCAGCTCAGTGTTTTGTTTTCTGGGGGGTTTGGTGTTTTGAGCTTTGTCGCTGAACAGATATATGTTTTTTTGCTTAGGGCTGTGAGAGCACAAGTAGAACAAGAGAGCATGTATCTATGCGGATTTCATCTGATGTTATTGTAGTTTAAAAAAATCAGTTTGTATATTTATACTTTTATATAGGCGATATATGTTTACAGACATTATGTGCATGATCGTCACTTGGGGAATTTTGCGTAAATTATCATTGGCTAAGGGTTGAAGTATATAACTTAAATTATCATTGTTGTTCCACGATAATTTTGCGTAAACGATATTTGATCATCTCGCGAACGCTTCGTTGCTTGAACGACTTTATCGTTGACCCAAGTCAATTTTGCGTTTTTTATAGGACGCAGATAATAATAAAAAATTTCATTGGTCTTTAAAACTTGACCAGCCTGATACTTAGTTCTGGATCCGCCATTGGTTGGATGGAGAGGGGATTACCCCTTTCAATTCTCGAAGCTAGCTGGTTAAGTTGGTACCATTCGAGAACCTCTATTATCATTCAAATTCAAACTTCATTGCGATCAACTCAAATAAAGCATTAAATCGGAGTAAAATCCGAAGACGAATGATTAATTAAGAGGAAAATGAGTGTTTGTCATGACATAGATGTGATTAATGATAAATAAATGATTGAGATTAAACAAACTGAGATCAATGATTAAGATTAAAACCTAACATTTTAATCTCAACCATTCATATGTCTTGTTTTAATCTCAATCATTCGTATTTTACTAGACATATTTATATTATGACGTGCAATCCTTAAACCCATTGACTAATGTCATCACTAGCCAAAACAAGGCAATGTTTGATTGCTTGACCTATTCCAGAAGTATAATCTACAAAATTCTTTGAACAGTATATTTTCTGAAATTACTAGTACCAAACTAGATCTCCTGTCAATCAACCTGGGTTGATCTATTGGTGTTCGACTCAACCTTCTCGAAGGTCGATCACATCCGTTGACTTCAGTCAAAACTTTATCTGATGCTGGTGGGGGACGCCTTGCCAGTGTGTATATGCATGAACAAAATTATGATCACGGTATGTATGAATCATAATGTAAGTGAAAACTATAAAAAAAGAAAAGAAAAAAAGACTTATATCTACACAATTGATCGGGTTTGAGTAGAAGAAAAGTATAAAATCTTCCCTTCGTAATAAACTTAGTTACATTAACATTATGAAAAAAACATTTTTTTGGAGGGTAAAAATCAAGGTGCAATTTTTTCCAAAAAAAGTTAAAGAAGAAGAAGAAGAAAACATTATGAAATTTTACATAAGTAAAAATAAATAAATTTGAAGATGCAATTTGCATCCTTGATTTGGTGGACAACAATTTTATTCTAACAGAAATACAGCAGACGATCCCTCTCCTTGGGATTACCCTCTCTCTCTCCCATCGTCTCTCTCGCTCTCTCGCCGCTGTGACTTGTGAGCTCTCTCGCTCGTCGCTCTTCTCTTCTGCTTCTCACTCTCACCGACGATCGATTCTCGCCGCTGTAAGTCTCTCTCTATCTGATCTTCCTCTTCATATCTCTCTCCCTCTTTTCTCAATCTCCTCGATTTCATCGACTGAAACCCTAACTCTCATTTTTTCTCTCTTCAGCGAGTTTGTTTGCAGATTAGGGTTTCGGATTTCGATAAGAGATTCGCGCCCCTTAAAGGTAACGCAGATTCAACATTTTGTGATGTTTTTGTGGTTGATTGTTGTTGGTTTGATTTGTTTAAGCTGATGGTGGTGGTTGTTGGTGGAGTCTGTGTGTGGTAGTCGAATTAGGGTTTTGGTTCATGTCTGGGTGGTTGTTTTGTTGTGTGTTTGTTTGGATTTTGGATGATTTGCGGAGTGAAACTGTGAATGGTAGTGGATATCAGTCCGTTTTGGGCTGTGATTTTGCAATGCTGGTTTTGAGTCGTCTATTTTCGTTGAAGAGATACTGGTGTTGTTTTTGGCAATGTGAATTATGGGTATAAGCTAAATGTTGCTTGCGGAGCGGGAGTAAGTTCATTGAGGGGTATTTGCGGGCGTGCCAAACAAAAAAAAGTACTAGTTTACATCGGCATATTTGAATTAAATGGTCATAGCTGAGACTTGACGGCGGAGAAGCAGATATACTTACCTTTTATTCTTGATATGTGCTTATATACCACAATCGCTTCATTTACTTTCTCTGTTATTGAAAGGAAAAAGGACAAGTATCTCTCTGACCGTAATTGGAGTCTGATTCTGGACGAAGTAAACGGTTCTGTTCCTACTACTAATTTGGTTCTTTTGTTTTCTTTTCCTTTATGTGAATCAAACTTTTTCGTATCCTGGAGATTGTTGTCAGTTTTAAATTTTGGACTTTACTCTACTCAAGTTTTTCTAATTGCGTGACCTCTCATTGATATGCATGTTTTTTTGGTACATGTTTTTTTTTGGGGTTCCATATGTTGATTAGTTACAGTGTATGGCACACTTATGCCTCTGTGGATATAATTGTGAATAAGTTATCTAAAGTATGATTGGTGGGTAGGAGTCAAAAGCTAGACATAGGTGTAATAGTGTGAGCAACTAAGTTGATGTTTGTTATCTATTCTAACTTAATGGCTATTGCCTTACCTTTTGATGAAAAAATTGAGTGAATTTCACCTTCAGCTTTTGCTAAACCGTGGAGATTTTTTCTCTCTTGATTGACATCTCCGGGGCAGATGTAATTCTTTTCTAATCGGCCTTAATGAAAATTAAATTTGTGAAATTGATCTTTCGAATTCTATAGGTATATTCAGTACGGTTGTGGTAGCTAGGGGTGGACATAGTTTGGGATGGATTAAATTGAATTCAAGTCCATACTTTACCTAATCCAAAATCATTCGAATATATATTAAAGCTGATCCAATAAATGCAGAATGAATTGGATCGATTCCATTCTTCAATTTGCGTAAGAAAGAAAACTATGACAAATGTCATCGTTCCATAGACATAAAAGACTTATGGGTCTTTTCCCTTTGAATTACTCTAGGGCTCAATTTTATTTTTTTTGGCGCTTTCAGATACCTACGTGTCGTGGTTTGGTGTGGTGCAGTGGTGGGATAATTTTGGCATTTGGGGTGGGAGGTTTATCTGGCAAAACAATCTCATGTTTCTATTTAATATGCCTTCTTTATTTCATTTCATTCCTTCGTCGGGGCCAAAGCGCAATTTATGACCAAACATTTTGAAATGTATCTTACGCTAAACTCTATAGATTATTTCACTTGAAAAGGACTATAATTAACTCAATGTTACATTCTATCAAATTCATAAGTATCTATATAATTATGCAACTTATCTTCATAAAAATGGAGTACGATTGGATCATGGATTGATCCATTATTCGATCAATTGGATTTGGATATTATAGTAATCCAGTCCAACACAATCCATACAAGAATATATCCAATCCAACCAACCTAAACTTATTGGATTGGGTTGAAATTTGGATAATAGATTATCTATATAACTAGAATACTGACCCGTGCATTGCACGGAATGAATAAAAATAATATAAACAAATAGTATTAAACTTACCTGTATAGATGATTAATGTATATTGAACGTGATATTTTTTTTTGGATAAAATTTATCCCAGTGAGAAAAGTTATTGTCTTATTATAGTAAAAGACGATTCATATATAAAATTGTTAGGATTTCTTATAATTATTTCTTTGTGAAATATTTTGCATATATAATTATTATTTATTTTTTATTTGATCCAAATATTTTATATTAAATTTGAGATATTAAATTTTGATTATAATTATAGATAGGGAAAAGGGAATGTGTGTCTTGACACACCGTGTGTCAAGTGGTGATCCACCGATTGAGATTTAAACATATGGATGAATAATCAAGATTAAAATAGGATAATTTAATCTCAGTCCTCCATCTTAATTGCTTTAATCTTAATCGTTGTTTTATTCCTTGACACACGGTGTGTCAAAACACACAATCCCTAAACCCTTATAGATATGATTGTTCAGATTTTTTTAAACTTTTGATCAAATAGTTAGGTGAAATTTAATATCGTTAAGATTTAATCTCGATCGTTTTATGTTAAATTTGAGATATTAACTTTTGATTATAACGATAGATATGCTTGTTCGATTTTTTTAACTTTTGATCAAATAGTTAGGTGAAATTTAATATCGTCAAGATTTAATCTCGATCTTTCAATTCATTATCAAAGGCTAGAAATTGCCGCGCTTACAAGCGACTGGGTAACACGATATTTTGAATAGGTAATGTCTGAATGTCTTGATTTTTGTTCTAGTTTTTGTCTTTTTGAATTTAGTAAATGATCTTTTTAAATATTATCGTTTATTTTTGTGTTTTAAATCACTAATTTAATTGTTTATTTTTTAAAGATATTGTATATAAGTTCAAGAGAGAATTCTTCATATTAGATTTAATCTCAATCCTTCAATTCATAATCAAAGGTCAGAAATTCATTGAATAAAATTCTGTTAGTTTAAATAAAATAAAATTACTTGATTATCCATAAAAAATTTTAAATGACAATAATGTCCCGGCATATCGTTTGTCATCGAAATGGTTTGTCGCGATTTGTCGTGCTTAAAAACGACTAGGTAATATGATATTTTGAATAGGTAATGTTTGAATATTTTGATTTTTGTCTTTTTAATATAGTAAATGACATTCCTAACTATTATCGTTTATTTTTATGTTTTAAATCACTAATCTAACTATTTTTTTTTTGAAAGATATTGTATATAAGGTCAAGAGATAATTCTTCATATTAGATTTTATAAAATTCAGGTTACGGCGATTGATGAGAGGAAGAATCGGGATGTTTTAATTTTTATTAGTTAAGATATATGTTAGATTAGATTTTATTTAATTGGTTTTGTTTTTTTTAAATGACATCCTTTAAAAATGACAATAATGTTCCGTTATACCGTTTGTCATTGAAATGGTTTGCTGTGGTTTGTCACGGTTTTCCGCGTTTAAAAACGATTGGATAATATGATATATATTAGATTACTGCACTTCTTGCAACTCCCCATATTTGCCTGCACCGGAAACAAAAGGATTTTGGAAATTATTTATTTCTTGCCAATTCGAAAAGCTTGTTATTTTGGAAATTGCATTTCTGGTATTAGTGCAGTGAATGTGTTATTACTTATTTGGATCAGATTATTCTTTTTTTCTTATGGTTTTGTAATCTTTTAAAAGAAAAAAAAATTAAATGACTTGTAAGAAAAAAAATGTATGATTATGCAATGGCGTCTTGCTTAGTAGATTATCTTGGAGCAGGTATTGACATTTCGACTGTGCTAAATTTCACGCTTGATTGTTTATGTTGTGTCAATCTTCACTGTTATTACTGTAATCAGCTTCGGTTGATTCTTCCATATAAATAGAAGAATTGGATCTCTCTGTAAATGGCTAAATTCTCATGGAAGAAATATAATAACCTAGAAAAGCTAAGCTATAATTGTTGTTGGCCTGTGGCTGTGAACTGTCCAGTGTGTTTATATAGTCCTTTATTACTTCTAGGGTTTGGCGTGAAATCGGAGTGAAGTCTTTGCCTTTCCTTCTTTTTATGGGGACCCTAAAAGTTGCAGGATACCGTCATAGGTCTTAGTCTCTTTTTGCTGCTTTGTTGAGCACTTTGTGTGTTTCCATTGTAGTTGCATAGTTGTTCCTTGCCTGGTTCGCGTTCACCTTAGAAAACTATTTAATTGTTGTTTTTTTACATGAGAATGTTTCTTGAGTACAAGCAAGTAGGAGTATATGCTTACCACATGGGCAGACAAGTGGTTTCTGGGCATGCATAATTCAATTGAATGTTGAGTGTGCGTAGTTAATAGTTGACCATTGACGGTGTTCCATCCTCAGGTTTGATTGAAGAAAAATTTTGTTTGCTCTCATGGGGTTCGACATTGAGTGCATCATAAACATACAGTCACTTGCTGGGGAGTACTTTTGCCCTTT
>JAOVYX010021368.1:0-15842 GCA_035668315.1 Drosera spatulata
TTGAGGATGGTGGCGCCGTCGTTGGTGATGATGACTTCGCCGGATGCCGTTTGGATCATCTTGTCCATGCCTTTTGGGCCAAGGCTTGTGCGGACCGCGTCCGCGACGCCGCAGCCGGCGAGGATGTTCTGGTGGCGGATGTCGTCTTTCCGCTTCGTGTCCACGAAGGTTTCGGTGGCGGCCGTGGTGGCGGCTCGTGAGGGGGCGGAGATCGAGGGCGCCGCCATTGAGGGGGAGGGTTAGGGTTTCGGGAGAGGAGAAGGGAGTGGTGAAGTGGGAATTGGAACTGGGGATGGAGATGAGTGAAACCCTAGATGGGTGTGTTCGATAAATGAATTCATTTGAAATGGTCTCGTAAGTAGTGGTAAGTTCAAGAAAATTAAAGCGAAAATTAGACGCCACAAATGACCCCTAGAAATTAGAATTAAAAATAAGCAAGATAAAAAATCATATTATCCTCATTCCATTATTTTTGTATTTTATTTATTATATTATGTTGTTTTAAATTATTTGTAATATTTTAATATTTAGATAGTTTTGTTTAATTATAAATAAAAAAAGATAAATATTATATGATTAAGAATTAGGATGTGTTTATTTTGAGGATAGGATAAAATGTGATTATTAGTCCCTGGATTATTAATCCCAAAACTAATAGTCTCAAGATTAAATATCGTATTTTAATCCTGGATTAAGTTAGCGGCACTGCACAAGAGACAATCAAAGAAAACAAGAAACCCATGAATAAAGATTCGCTCAATAGACCTCGGGTATTGCCATGGATTGGATGTCAGGTGCTATAATCATGTTACCTGCTATAGCACGTCACATTCGACAGTATATTAAAACCCCCCTTTTTTCTTTTCGTTATCATTTTATTTGGCCCCGACTATTCTATTAGTCATTCATTTATGACCCTACCATGTTATATCTTGTCCAATTTTTTAATCAGTATTGTCCCCATCACTGAAGCACGTGCTACAGTGATATTAACCTTCACAGTTAGACTCCACCACCGAAGAAAGAATAACTGTTTTCCTTCCTCTTTAATCAATTTACGACCCTAGAATCCTCAAAGGGGTACCATTCCTCTCCCCCATGCGACCAAGAACGATCTAAGGGGCCTCCGCCACTACCAATGCGACCATAAAATCCTCCGAGGTACCATTTCTCTCCCCCATGCGACCAAGAACGATCTGAGGGCCTCTGCCCCTACCAATGCGACCATAAAATCCTCCGGGGTATCATTTCTCTCCCCCATGCAACCAAGAACGATCTGAGGGCCTCCGCCCCTACCAATGCGATCATAAAATCCTCCGGGGTACCATTTGTCTCCCCCATGCGACCAAGAACGATCTGAGGACCTCCGTCCCTACCAATGCAACCATAGAACCCTCATTCTCATGTCTATTAATTGCATTATAGCGTTCATTGACGGTTTCATTTTAACAAGTACACTCTTAATTCTAGTTACGTTCACATCGCATTATCGTATAATTATTACTCAAACAATAGTCATCAACTCATACAGTCACTCCATACATCACCCTTATCTCCCAAACTCACCGCAACCTGCGGATCATTGTCTCAATACAGTCCCAAACTCCATCAATCCATCCAGACACACATCAATAATAATTTATCACGTACCGTCTCAGATCACAACCCAAGGAAATTAGAAGGGGGTTGGGTTACCTCACGCGTGCAGAGAAGAGGAGCGTTGCAGCAAGCTAGCGGTGATGATGATTGGCTGTGGTGGCTGGCCGGCGATGGCGTGGCTCGGGACCAGGGGATCGAAGGGGGAAAAGGAGGGAGCGGCTCCGACGTGGTTGATTGATGACGGCGGCTGGCTGGGCGGGGGTTCTGGACAGCGACGGCGGCTCTGGTTGGCGGCTGGATCCAGCACCTGACGACGACGGCGGGGCGAGCTGGGAGCTGGGCTGTAGCGTGTGAAGGTCGAGGTGGCGGCTTGCTGACCGGCTGGATCCAACGGCTCGTGGATGACGGCAGCGGCAAGGCAGCAGCGGCAGTGGTGAGGGAAGCTGGGAGGTTGTCCGACGATGACTGGCAGACGACGACAGGCCACGGCGACGAAGGCAGCAGGCAGTGGCTGCGGGGGAGCTTGGCGGCGACGGCTCAGGCGGGGGAAGGGGAAGGGGAGGGGAAAGGAGAGGATGGAGGAAGGAGGGGAAGGCGGCGGCGGGGGTTGGCGGTGTCATCGGAGGTGGGTGGTGGCGGCGAAGCTCAGGGCGGGGAAAATAAAGCGAGGAAGTGGGGGAAAGCAAGATAAGGGGATAAGTGAAATCGCCATATGTCGTTCCGTGATTGGCCGGATTAGGATAGTTTGAGATTACGTTATTCTTTAGGTTTATATTTTGTATAATTATTTTAACTGTTCGTCGAACTAAATATATGAAAATTCTCAAAATTTTATAACGAGTTCCTATTTATAGTTAAAACGACAATCCGGAAAATTAAATTTTCTCAATTTATTACATTAGTATCAACTTTTAAAAAGTTTCGTTCTCGAAACTACATAGTTTGACTACCAACTTTTTAAGAATCTATCAATCACCTTGGAACAAGTGAGAGTAATATGCTCGCATCATCTCCTTTGGTTCCCAGGTGGCTTCGGATACCTCGTAGTTCGACAAAAGAACTTTGACTAGGACTATTGTTCGATTCTTCAGACCTTCTCACGACGATCCAGTATCTCTTGGGGTTGTTCTTCATACGTTAAGTCCTTATTCAACTCCAATGGTACGTGTTGGATGACATGGCTTGGGTCTGGCGGATACTTCCTTAGCTGAGAGACATGGAATACATTGTGTATTGTTGACAATTCAACTAGTAAAACCAACCGATAGGCAAGCGTCCCCACTCTTTGTAGAACCTCGAAGGGACCGATGTAGCGGGGGCTCAACTTCCCTTTCTTCCCGAACCTCATTACCCCTTCGTTGGGGACACTTTTAGGAAGACATGATCTCAAACTACAAATTCCAACGGTCGTCGTCGGTTATCCGCATAACTCTTCTGTCGATCTTGAGCAATCAACATCCGGGATCTAATTAACTTGATCGTGTCAGCCATCTGTTGCTCCATCTCAGGCCCTAAGGCCACCATGTCGTCAATGCCATCCCAGTACACTAGCGATCGACATTTTCTACCGTATAATGCTTCGTATGGTGCCATGCCAATAGTAGCGTGGAAACTATTATTGTAGGTAAACTCCATCAGTTGTAAATATGCGTCTCAATATCCTGTAAAGTCAAGTGCACACGCTCTTAGCATGTCCTCCAATGTCTGTATAGTCCTCTCTGTCTGGCCATCAGTTGCTGGATGGAAAGCCGTGCTGAAATTCAGACGTGTCCCGCATGCCTCCTGTATGCCCTTATAGAATAGTGATTGGAACCTAGCATCCCTATCTGAAATGATAGAACTTGGTACGTCATGAAATCTAATAATCGCATTCAGATATAATCCCGCCAGTCGCCTCACGTCCCAGGTCTTCTTGATGGGTAAGAAGTGTGCAGATTTAGTCAGTCTGTCTACAATGACCAGATTGAGTTCTTACCCCCAGTGCTCGTTGGAAGTCCGGTGATAAAATTCATGGATATTGACTCCCATTTCCATGTGGGAATTTCTAAGGGTTGAAGTAATCCCCCGGGTCGTTGGTGTTCTATCTTCACCTGTTGGCAAGTGAGACATCTTGACACCAATTCTGCTATCTCTTTCTTCATATTGCCCCATCAAAAGTTCCGTCTCAAGTCCTGGTACATCTTGTTACCTCCAGGGTGGATGGAGTATGGCGTCTGGTGTTCCTCCTCCATGATTCTTCTCTTCAGTTCCGGATTATTAGGCACACACAGCCGTCCTTGAACCCTGGAACCTTCCCTAAGTAAACTTCGTTCCTTGTCTTCTGTATCGATTCGTCAGTCCCCTGGGTCTGCACTATCTCTTCTTGTAAGGTCGGTTGAATCTGCAAACTCATGAGTACCCCTTCCAGCGATGGTATTCGAACCTCTATCTCCAGCTTGTTAAACTCATCGATCAGTTCGGCCTCCGTGATCCTTAACATTTGTAGACTGCCCTCTGCTCTACGGACCTTCCTATTCAATACGTCCGCCACTACATTGGCCTTGCCTGGATGATACTGAATGTCCAAGTCATAGTCTTTTATTAGTTTTACCCATCTTCGTTGTCGCATGTTCAGCTCCTTTTGAGTAAAGATGTACTTCAGGCTTCTATGATCGGTGTAGACCTGGCAGGTGACTCCATACAAATAATTCCCCCAGATTTTGAGTGCGAATACTACAGCAGCTAGTTCAAAGTCATGTGTCGGGTAGTTCATCTCGTAGGGCTTTAATTGTCTTGATGTGTATGCAATCACCTTGTCGTGTTGCATCAATACGCATCCAACACCCTATATAGAGGCATCGCTGTAGATGCAGAATCCTTTCTCACCCGCAGGAAGGGCGAGGACCGGTGCTGTAGTTAGACGTCTCTTCAGTTCTTGGAATGCCGCTTCACATTTGTCTGTCCACAGAAACCTTAAAGATTTGCGCGTTAAACTTGTCAAGGGCGTAGCTATCTTGGAAAAATCCTTGACAAATCGGCGGTAGTACCCCGCCAATCCGATGAAGCTCCTAACTTTTGTGGCGTTGGTCGGTCTAGCCCACTCCGTGATTGTTCTATCTTCTTCGGATCGACCCTGATGCCTTCCTCGGACACCGCGTGCCCGAGGAATATGACTTCCTCCAGTCAGAATTCGCACTTCTTCAACTTGGCATACAGCTGGTGGTTCCGTAACGTTTCTAGGACTATGCGTAGATGTACTTCGTGGTCTTGTATGGTTTTAGAGTAGACTAGGATGTCATCAATGAAGACCACTACGAATTGATCCAGGTATGGTTGGAAGATTCGGTTCATCATTTCCATGAATGCCGATGGGGCATTCGTAAGCCCAAAAGCCATCACTAGGAATTCGTAGTGCCCATAGCGTGTGCAAAATGCTGTCTTGGGAATGTCGCTACATCGAATGCGTAGCTGATGATATCCCGACCGTAGATCGATCTTAGAATAGATGACTGCTCCTTGTAACTGGTCAAATAAATCATCAATCCGAGGTAGTGGGTATCGATTCCTAATCGTGATTTTATTAAGTTCACGATAATCGACACATAACCTCATGCTCCCGTCCTTCTTCTTCACGAACAATACTGGTGCTTCCCATGGCGAGACGCTAGGTCGTATATATCCCTTTTGTAGTAGTTTTTCTAACTATTTCTTCAGCTCCTTCAGTTCCGCTGGGGCCATTCTATAGGGGGCTTTAGACATCGGGGCTGTGCCTGGCACTAAGTCAATGCCAAAGTCGATTTCTCGACGGGGTGGCATTCCCGGAATGTCCTTAGGAAACACATCTGTATATTCCCTGACAACGGGTATTGCGGAAATGTCTATTCTACCCCGGACGATGTCTCAAGACTGCACAGGTAGCCTCGACATCCCTTACGCAGAAGTTTCTGCGCAGACAATACCGACATTAGCCGTAGCTCAGCTCTCGAGCCCTCTCCATGGAAGGTAATCTTCCCACCCTTTGGGACTCTTCAGATAAATGAGTTTTCTCTCACAGTCAGTGATTGCTTTATGTGTTTCTAGCCAATTCATCCCCAAAATCATGTCGAAATGATGGAGATGGAACTGGATCAGGTCGACTGGGAATTCTTCGCCTCCTATCACTATTGAGGTCTGGGGGATGTGACTCGTGCACTGTACGACGTCACCATTGGGTAACCCAATATGGATCGTCCTGTAGTAGTGATGGTTGGGATGTCATGGTCTTCCATAAACAACGTAGATATGAACGAGTGGGTGGCACCCGAGTCAAATAGGGCATAAACAGACTGAGATAATAAGTGAATGTTATCCGTCACGCCGGCGTCACTCTGTTGTTCAATCTGTGGTTCCATCATTAACACTCTGTCGCCTGGCCTATTGCCCGATCCCGCCATCTGCTTACTTGATGGTCCCGGACGAGATCCTGAGATGGCCCCTCCAGCACAGGTCGGAGCAGCAGGTGCATTCCCAGGACAATCGTCGCTCCTATGACCCATCTCTCCACAGGTGAAGCAGGAGATAGTCCTAGATCGACAATCCCGCGCGAAGTGCCCTTCCTTGTCGCACTTATAACATCCGGTGAAGTCAGGGGGTAACGCTGCGGCCTCGAGACAGTACGCTGACTACCTCCAGGGCTCAAAGGGGATCCAAGTTTCTTGGTGGATTGTCCTCGAAACCTCTTGGGCGACCCATCGTAGGATGAGGTATTGCTCTGTGAAGATCTCTGTTTCCGGATCCAGAGTAAGAAGACTGGCCGAAACGTTTCCCCCTTTTGCTGCCCTGTAAGGTACGTCGTTCCTCATCTTCTTCATAAAAGCTCTGCTTCTGGTTGAGCACTGCTTCGTACATATCCTGATAGGTTGCAAACTTCATGGCTGCAATAGCTGATTTGAGCCTCGAATTGAGGTCCCTACGGAATTGACTCTTCTTCTTCTTCTCGGTATGGTAAAATTCCTGCACGAAACGTAGGAGTTTCGTGAACTTCTGCGCGTACTCCACCACTGTCATGTCCCCTTATTGTAGAGTGATCAGTTCTTCCTCTTTGCGTTCCTGCAACTACTCGGGATAGTATTTGTTCCGGAGTAGTTGAGTGAATCCCATCCAGTTAAACCCTAGAACTCGGGCGCGATCCTCCACGGTATGCCAACAAGCATCTGCCTCTCCTCGGAGGTAGTAGATGGCATAGTTTACCCACCAGTGGTCCGGACAGTGAACAGCAGCAAACAACTTCTCGAATTCTCTAATCCATTCCTCCAGAAGAGTGGGGTCACCCTCCCCAGTGAACCGCGACGGATTGAGTGCATTGATGTTCCTAAACATTGCATCCCGATCCTCTGTTGGTTAGGGGCCTCGATTTCTAGCTCTGATGAGCTCGTCAGCCAGGAATTCAATAACTCGGTCGCCCGGCGCATTCGCCGCTCGTTGTTCTCGGGAGCCCCCCGCTCGTGACTGTCTAACATTGTTTTTCCTAAACCAGAGTCAGAATTTTCTTCGAAGGCAATGGGATTACATGGATTAGATATACGTACAAATCAATGTGAAAATGAAGTAAAAATAATTATTCACTTACAAGATATTGCAAATCAAAAATTTGATGCTTTTAATGATGCTAGTAAAGCTATGAAGCCGCACATACCTGCAGTAAATACGTCATCAAGAATAGACATATCTCAGGAGAAGTATGTTATTAGAGACCTTATAAGACTCATATTCTTGATGATGAATCACGTTTGAAGCATGGAAGACCAACAGGTGTAAAACACATTATACCACGAAAAAGAAGAAGTGATAAAAATGTTATGTCAAATGTCCCAAAAGAGATAGAAATCTTACAGAAGGAATTATCCCCTTGAAGAGGATAATATCCTTAATGAGATTATACGGCCTGAAAATACAGAGATCTTGATCAATTATGTGCATACAAATCAAATATGGGATCGAGAAGATGTCATTGTTGATGTCATATTTGCATATGCTATTGCATCAGAGATTGATATGTCTCTTGAACACAGAAGTGTTCAGGAATGCAAACAAAGAGAGAATTAACCAAAATAAAAAGATGCAATCAAGGCAAAATTGCGGTCTTTGTTTAAAAGAGAAGTGTTTGGGCCTGTAATTCCAACACCAAATGCCATTACCCCTGTTGAAATAAATGGATTTTCGTTCGAAAACGAAAAGAAAAGAATGAGATTGTGAGATATAAAGCTACATTAGTAGCCCAAGGATTCTCACAAATATCTGGTGTAGATTATGAGGAAATGTATTCTCCAGTAATGGATGAAATCACTTTTCGTTTTCTTATTGGTTTTACGGCCATGGAAAATCTTGAAACTAGGGTCATGGATGTTGTGACGACATATTTATATGTATCCCTTGATAAAGATATCTATATGAGAATCCCTGAAGGATTAAATATATCAGAGACACAAAAATCCAATCAGTTATACTCATTTAAATTACAATCTGGTAGTATGTGGTACAATCGACTCAGTGAGTACCTGATTAAATTGGGATAGAAGAATAATGATGTATGCCCATGTGTCTTTATAAAGAAATCAATAGATGGTTTAACTATCATAAATGCAGACGATCTTAATCTTATAGGTACTACACAAGATCTCAGAAATGCAGCCTCACTTCTGAAGAGTGAATTTGAAATGAAAGATCTTCACAAAACTAATTTTTTTCTGGGTATACAAATTGAATGCTTAACAAGTGGAATTTTTATCCATCAATCCCTATATACTGAGAAGGTCCTTTCTCTGTTTTATATGGATAAATCCCATCTCTTGACAACTCCAATGATTGATAGATCATTACATATCAAGAAAGATGAGTTTCGACCTCCAAAAAAGAGAGAAGACATTTTAGGACCTGAAGTTCCTTATTTAAGTATAATTGGTGCGCTTATGTATCTTTCTAATTGCACAAGGCCGATCATTGCTTTTGCAGTTAACTTACTAGCAAAGCATAGTTCAGTCCCGACAAGAAGACACTGAAATGGAATCAAGCATATCATCCGATATCTTTGTGGAAGCATTAATATGGGGCTACTTCATTCAAAAGGAGTGAAATTCACAATAGTTGGATTTGCAGATGTTGGGTACTTGTTAAATCCACGCAAAGAAAGATCACAAACAGGTTATGTGTTTACTTTTTAGAGATACGTTAATATCGTGGAGATCGGTGAAGCAGACTCTTACAGCAACATCTTCCAACCATTTATAGCTTATTACAATGCATGAAACTAGTCGAGAATGTGTGTCATTGAGATCCATGATACGATATATACAAGAGTCATGTGGGATGTCTTCTGTTCGTGAAAAGTCTACAATCTTGTATGAAGATAATACAGCTTGTATTGCACAACTCAGAGAAGGTTACATCAAAGACGACAGAACAAGCCATATATCACCAAAATTCTTCTGGTCACATGATTTTCAGAAGGATAGGGTCATCAATATGCAACAAATCCGCTCAAGTGACAACTTGGAAAAATTATTCACAAAAGCATCTTTTTTGAAACTCAGGCACAAGATATGAATGAGAAGGCTTAATAATCTTCTTGATCAAAATTTCAATGTTTAAGAGAGTTTTTTTTGAGGGAAAGATTGTACTTTTTTTTTTCTTTGTCAAGGTTTTTATCCCATTGGATTTTTTTGACAAAGTTTTAACAAGACAATCTTAATAGGTGAACAAGGGGGAGTGTTGTAAATTATTCAGAAATAATTATCCTTTAAAAATGATATATTTACACCTAAGTCTAGATATTTTTTTGTAGATCTCACCTACTTTTGAGACAAATAAAAGGGTTTATCTAATTAGTTATTATTTAGACGTAATCATCATCGTTAGGTGAGAAAAGATTAGGTGTTAATTAATCACTTTGAGCCCTATAAATAAAGTTCCTTTGTAAGGTAGTATGTATATATTTTTAAGTGAAAAAAACCTCTCTCTCTCTCTCTATATTCTCTCTTTAATAGTTCCATTGCTTTATTAATTCCGTCCTTTGTCGTCCGATAAAATCAAACCGTGTATATCAGCGAATCGGTTTAACCTGCACGAGCACTTGTTCTACAACAAAAACTTCCAAACCAAGAATAACAACGAACAATGGTACTTTTAATCGAGTCAAATATTAATGCTTTTTTGGATAAAATAATATAAAGTTGAAAAAATTCATATTATATCTTATGAAATACTCCCACCAAATTTTAGGTTACCTCTCAGTTTTATATCTCCACAAACTCATAGTGATCAAATCAAATTATATTTGTCACGTGCATAACTGTATTGTGCTTAAACTGATGAAATTGAGTCCTTATAATGAAAGAATGACATTGTAGCTCTGCATATAGCGATAGAAAAACTGCTATGAATGGCCTAAGGATATAGCACGGCGGCACTTCATATATTGTTTTTAAGATCAAGGTATTTGATTATTTTTGGATAAAAGATATTATGATATTTGATCTAACCAAAATATTGGATGGCCAAAACCCATAATCAGGGCGGCAGAATCATTGTAGTGGTGACAAATAACGGTCTAGCTCTATGCGGTCCTTTAAAGCTCATGGCTTGGCCCGATCCTTTTGACTTTGATCGGGTGCCTTTTGGACAGGGCTGGGCTAAGGCCTTGATTTTAGAGATAAAACCTCGGCTTGACCTGGCCCCATCAAAAGTCCGATCCGACCCGACCCTTTGGATAAGACTGTCCGTCCCTGTTAACTAGGCTTTGAGGCCTTGTCACTAAAAAAGAAAACGGCTGATTTGCAATCCAACATGTGGACTGGAGTTTTAGGTCGAGGCTCAAATTTAAAATCCCTACCAAACCCACAAACCCTAACCCTAAAATAACCGCAAACCTAACATAACCCTAACTCTAATCCTGATCTTAATTATAAAACCTACCCTTAAACATTAAGATAAAGCCCATTTGATCATAATTTGTTAATGCATGCAAACTCTTACGGGTTTAATCCCTCTAAACTTATCTTTTCTCTCGAATGTTCTTTGTGGTTTTGTATTTCTCGCTCGATATTGCTCGATAGACATGAAGTTATTTCTTTTAATTTTACTTCATTTATAAATTTAGGTTTAACATTTATTCTTGAAGTAGATATGGTATACCTTAACGCTCGGTTTTTTTTTTTTTTTGAAAAAAATCTTTGATAATTTTTGAGGAAACTATGGACGATCATTGAAAAACCGTTGATGATTTCTAGAAAACCGTTGACGGTTTTAAAAAAATCAAACAAAATACATATTTAAAATTGAAATGATTGGGCTAGGGTAAGGTCGGGCCGACCTTGATCATTGGGCAAGAAGCACTCTCAGGCCTGGTCCTTCAAAGCCCTAGGGCTGGGCCGGCCTAGCCATATTTATACTATCAAGTCTCAAAGCCTAGTGTTGGGCCGATCTCGGCCCTCTATTTTGACATCACTTAGAATTGTTGAAATCGTTTAATTAATATTATAGGATCAAGGTATATTGAGGTTAGAAGAGATGGACACATTATTATTTTACTCTACCAAAAGTGTTTTTTTTTTTTTCGGTCACCATATGCTGCTATAAAATAGCTCTTGAGTTGAATAGGATCTTTGATCGAAATATATGATAAACTCCATAGATTTTTAACAAAGAATGAATAAAAAATAAGGTCATTCGAGGCAATAAGATAAAAAGATTTTTCAAATTAAAGAAAGTGTTTGTCGTACATTACACTGTGCGTCAGCAATCAGTATATATATTCTACCAGTCCTTCCACGTTCCCTATACTGCTAAGTGCTAATGGCGTCCAAGAGTAGCGAGTTTCCAAAGGACATGATCTTCGAGATCATCTAGAGGCAGCCTGTGAAATCCTTGATGTGATTCACCTATCCTTCGGAAACGATGGTCGTCTGTCATCACGAGTGAGTATTTCGCTAACAACTATAACACCTTGTCCTTGCGGGACAAAAATATGCACATTTTGCTCGCCCCAGAGAATTCCTCCAAGTCTTTCTCGCTCCTATCATATCCAAGCTTGGAACCTACAGATAGCCGAATTGAGCTCTCTCCACCATATGCACCATCCAACTTCAAATGTTTTATGGGCTCATGCGACGGAATCTGGTGTTTAGAAGTAGGGGTTGATCATGAACTTCAACGATTTTGAGAACTGGGTTTGTCTAATTTGTTATGGAGCGGATGCGAACTTCTATTTATTCGTAGATTGGTAGCAATCAATGGTCATGCTAAGTTGGCTATTCATGATCCCAAAAACACCACCATGAAGGCATTGAAAGAGTTGAAACCATCGAGTATGGTGTTCTTCAAGGAGAGTCATATTTCCATCAAAAGAAGATCAGAGTAACAAGTCACACCTATCTCGTTTGTAATTGTTTGATAGTTTCTTTCGTCCTTGATCCTTGGATCGAGAATTTCAATTGCATATATTTAATTCAAAGATATTGTTGATGCCATTGTTCACGATTTCAGTAGTTGAGTTGTTGCTAGACAGGAAACCTATTGGAAAATCAGATCATCCGAACCAAAGTATATCGAAAAATATAAATTCTAACAAGAATAGAATATTACAAACTCGTATATTTTATAAAAATAACCGCACTCTAAATGTGTTTAGCACTCATAAATTATACCATACTTTTATTTTGACTGACTCTAAGACACAACTTACAACCTTGATCTTAGAACAAGCTTAAGCTTTACAAGCTTAGTTGTTCTTGTTCTTCTTGTTGTATTTTATCAAAGCAAGAAAGCTCTCCTTTTATAGATGGATCAAGCTAATGTGAATAGAGCAACTTCTTCAAGGAAATTGTGCTACCACATGTAAAACCTTTGCACTATGTGGGATCGTGGAATAATAATAGAGTAGAAGAATGAGAGAGGAAGAGAGTTAGACGGTTCAACACTCCCCCTCAACGACCACTCTCTCCTTTATTGCTATACGTGTCGTCATACCAAGCTACTTTCTGAACTCTGCAAACTTTGTCCCACAAAGTCCTTTGGTGAAAATATCTGCAACTTGATCATTGTTATTGATGTACTTCAACTCGATCTTCCCTTGTAATACCTTTTCCAGAACGAAATGATAGTGAACCTCTACATGCTTCGTACGAGCATGAAACATCGGATTCTCTGTCTTCTGGATTGCTGATTGATTATCACAATAGAGCTTAACTGTGTAATCAATAGGTTGATGAAGATCCTCCATCAGTTGTATTAACCACGTGCACTCTTGAGCTGCCACAGTTGCTGCATGATATTCTGCCTCTGTACTTGACAAAAACACAATGGGTTGACTCTTACTGTGCTAAGAGATAACCGTTGATCCAAGGTTGAAGATATAGCCAGTAGTTGATCTTCGAGTATCGTGATCTCCAACGTTATCAACATTACATAGTCCGATCAACTGGGAATGTTCTTCCTTTCTATATAGAATGCCAAAGTCAATAGTTCCTTCGACATATCTCAGAATTAGTCGTACTGTTTCCAGATGAGGCTTCTTAGGATTCTGTATGAATCTATTGGTTACACCAATTGCATAGAAAATCTCAGGCCTTGACAGAGTGAGGTAGATTAAGTTTTCCACTATTTGTCTGTGCATAGTCCCCTTTTTTAAGATCTTTGTCTTCAGTTGAGAATAGCCTAGCATTCGCCTCTACTGGTGTTGAAACAGGTTTACAGTCAAACATTTCGTACTTCAACAAAAGATCTTTAGCATATTTTTTCTGACACAAGAATATGTCTTTCTTGGTATGGTCAACTTCAAGATCGAGAAAGTGCTTCAACTCTCCAAGCTCTTTCATCTGGAATCGAACCGACAGATTTGCCCTCGTCTGTCTGATCACATCTTCATTGTCTCCTGTGATGATTAGATCATCCACATAGCTAAGAACTGATGTTATCTTTTCACCTTGAACCTTCACGAATACGTTTGAGTCTGCTGACGCAACTGAGTAGCTGCTTTGAATAAGAAACTCGGTTATCTTCCCATACCATGCTCTAGGTGCTTGTTTCAAGCCATAGAGCGCCTTCCTCGACTTGCATACGTGCAAAGGGTAGGTTCTGCTCTCGAACCCCTTTAGCTGCTCCATATAAATCTCACGATCCAACTCTTCATGTAAGAAAGTATTCTTGACATCCAACTGCCACAGCTTCTACGACTTGCTGACGGCAAGTGCTAAGAGAACTCGAACAGTCATGATCTTCGCTACTGGACTGAATATCTCACCATAATCCAGTTCGTATTTTTGTGAGAATCCACGAGTAACAAGTCAAGCTTTGTATCTCTCGATGGAACCATCAGATTTTGTTTTGATCTTGTACACCCACTTGTAAGTAATAGGTTGTGCTGACTTTGGCTTTGGAACTAAATCCCAAGTCTGATTTCGATTCAGTGCATCAATCTCATCTTGCATGGCTTGTCTTCATTCCTTGCCTCGAGCGGCTACCTCATAAGAACTCGGCTCTTGTGGCTTGTCGTCTTCAACTACGACTGCATTGGTATTTTTTGGATTCGGCTTCCGTTCTCTGGTTGGATAGCGATGCTTTCGTTGGCCTTTTGTCTGCTCCTCTTCTTCGTCAACACCTTCTTCTACATCTTCAATTTGGGTAGGTCGATCCTCCTCTTTGACCTTGTAGACTCTGTTTTGCCAAGGACTGTTTCCCTTACTTGAAGATTTAGGAGATGACTCTCCTTCAGAACCTTCAGGTTCTAGAGAAACTTCTGAATGAAGAGTAGCTTCCTCCTTTTTGTCCAACTTTTCCTGTAGCATTTTTTCGATCACTTTTGAATCTGGTAAAGTGACTGACTGTGGATCCCACCAAGGTGATGTTTCATCGAACACCATATTTCTTGATGGATAGTCTCTGTCATGTTGGGATCAACACGCTTCCATCCCTTCCATCCTACAAAATACACCGTACCGTTTTCTTGTCAAACTTGCTCCGAAGGTGGTCAGGGACGAACATACACAATCCGAAAACTCTGAAGTAACTCACTGTTGGCTTCACCTTCCAAAACATCTCGAACAGCGACATGAACCCAAACCCCGTTTGTGGTGATCTATTGATGACATGAGCCATCGTTTTCATGCACTATGCCCAAAACGTGGTCGCACGTTTTTGCCATGTAGCATGCTTCCTTCCAGTAAACTTCCAGTAAGCTTTTAGTCAAATTCCAGTAAGCTTTCAGTAAGTCAAAATCTACCAGTTTAGTTACATGATAACCAAAATGGACCTAAATTGATATATTAATCCAAAGGAAGGCGTGATAAGCTATATGCATGACGTCCTCACTCTACTGGACTCTATCATCAACCTGTTGATTTTCTGCAATCAGAAAATATAACCCGTGAGTATAAAACTTAATAACATAGAGTATATGAGTTTCGTTTGTAGGGCACTCCCCCAACTAGGCAAATCAGTGAGTCCCAATAAAACATTTTCGTAACTTATAGAAAAATATGGGCGTCATATCAAACAGTATTTTCGTTTATATGTTTTTATATCTTTTCTTTCTTTTTGTTTTTATTATCACGAGTCTATGACTCGAAAGATAACTCCAAAGACATGATAGACTCAGCATACAGTGGTAGTACATCAATCGTCAGTTGGGCTACACCATAAGTCATATTTCAATTCGATTCACACCTCTTATGTGCTTTCAGTACGGTAGTAGCATCATTAATGCGTCACACCTCTTATGTGCTTTCAATGCGGTTCACGATACCTTCATTGACTACAGAAAGTCACCTGTGGCCCTGCCAAGAATGCATCAAGCCGTTGCATGCATGCTAAGACGATGGGGAATGCCCATCGCTCCTTAGCTAGTTCCTCACCCATGATGATGAGTCAAAGAATAACGTTTTAGCAGCCATCCAGACTTATTTAAAGAAATAATGAATGATCCAATGGATCTAAGAAGGGACACCAAGTTCGACCTCCTTCATGACAATTTCAAAGGATGTAAAAGTGGTCACGCCAGACCTAGGAAGAGACGCAATGCTCGATCTTCATAATATTTTCAAGGAAAACGACCAACGAACAATGGATCCAAGAAGGGATACTGTAGCGCCTCGATTTTCAAGTCCTTTTCTGAAAACCCTCGTGGCATTACTGCCGCTAGGGTCCCATAAACCCTAACCAGGCAATTCAACTTAACTCGGTTTAGAATAAATCCAAATGGAAATACACTTAATGCATTATCAAACTAGATCCAC